>ML796874.1:136292-149255 GCA_009831015.1 Picea engelmannii
AGGCCTGGACCTCAGGGGGCGGATCGGGGTCCCCTGGGCCTTCCATGGTGAAGGGGGAGCTCTGCAGATCCTCTCGGGCTAGCTTGGCTGCCTGTGGGCCGCGCAGGGGCGACCAGCGAACAGGAGGCGCGCAGGGGCAACCAACGAGCGATTTCTTAGATTGGTTATATTCCTCTTATAGGAATTTTCCTCGAATATAACATACTCCCTTTTTCAGGCTCTAACCACTGAACAATCCTTTTAAAATTCATCCTTTCCAATAATCCCCCTCTCCACCCCTTCAGATTTGAAGCCTTTTGGATTCAACACTTGACCTTCATGCAAAACATTAAACAATTGTGGGATTACTCAAAATCAATTCAAGGCATCCACATGTATTTCTTTCAAAAATAACTAAAAATCATCTAAACCAACCTTAAAAAATGGAATAAATAAATTTTCGACAACATCTTCAAAGAAAAGAAAAAATTTGAGATAAAGATGGAACAACTCCGACAAAAAATTATTGAACATGAAATAAATGAAAACACTGATATGGAGGAGTCCTCTCTTGAGAATCAATAAAACATTAGAGAAAAATAAGAAGAAACCTACTGGAAGTAAAAATCTAGAGTGTAGTGGCTTCAAGAAGGAGTCAAAAATACAAAATTATTTCATCGCTCTAATATTCATAGAAGACAACACAACCATATTACCACTATTAAATCTATTCAAGGAAATATGGTAACAAAGAAAAAGGAAACAGAATAAGAATTAGTTTCATATTTGTCCAATTTTCTTATAGAAACGCATCATGATAGAGGATAGGACGTTAACAATATAACTCAACATATTTATAATCTAGTGTCGTGAGATCATAATGAAGCATTTCTTATACCTATCACCTTGGCATACTTGGAACAATCCATCATGGAAATTCCCAAAGGAAAATCCCTAGGACCAGATGGGTTTACAACGAAATTATTTCATGCTTGTTGGCCTATCATATAAATGGATTTCCTTGAATCAGTGGAAGGCTCTCGATGATTCTCTAAGGCTCTTCCTTCTCTCAATTCCACTTTACTTTCTATCATTCCCAAAGAATACCTTTTCGGAGATCCTAGTAAATTTTTGCCCATCTCTCTTTGCACTGTCATTTATAGAATTATTACCAAGCTCATTGTCAATCGATTCAAACCTATCCTACCTCACCTAATCTCCTCATAGAAAATGGGGTATGTTGGAGGGAGAAAAATATTAAATGGTATTATTATAGCTCATGAAACCATTCACTCCTTGAAAACCTACAAATTGGCAGTCATGATAATCAAAGTAGACATGTCCAAAGCCTTTGATAAACTTAGTTGGATATCCATGCATCACTCTCTCCTCAGCTTTGTACTCTCTCCCATTTGGGTTGGTTGGATCACATCCCTCATCTCCTCTTCCTTATTTTCCATTCTCATAATTAGCTCCCCATATTCTACCTTCTCCAATTCAAGAGGAATTTGGAAAGGAGGCCCTCTCTCACCCTTTCTCTTCATCCTAATGGAGGAGGGACTTGGACGAGATCCCAAAGAAGTAGTCACACAAAGAAAAAACAATGGTTTTCTCCTTCATGGTAACCATTGCAATAGTAAAATAAGCACAAGAAATCAAAAGAGTGTTGGAAGACTTCATGGAAGCCTCAGGAACGAACATAAATCATCATAAATCCCAAATCTTATTTTTCAACACTAATATGGCCATTTAAAGGAATATATCTTGAATCCTGGGATTCCAATGAATCTCTCTACCATATGCGTATCTAGGTTCCCCTCTCATAGATAATTCCTTGAAAACTTCCACTTGGGAAGACATTCTTGTTAGAATGGACAAAACGTTATCCAACTCGACCTACCAATCTCTAAACCTTCCCAACCACATTGTCCTTCTTAAATCATATCTCCAAATTATTCTCCTCTATCTATTTTTCTTTCTTTCATCCCCCAATTACATAATAAAATATGTAAGAAACCTCCAACGATATTTTCTATGGGGAGGATGATAAAAAGGAAACAAAATGGGCTTTGGTAAGCTAGGACAAGATTTATCAACCCAAACTAGTCTAAGGTCTAGGCTTGAGGGACCCTGAAACTTTTTCAGGAGTCTTACGTGCAAACACTTGGTAGCAGTGGATGAAAAAAAAATATGATCTCTGGGGGAAACTCTAGAAGTGAAAATATTTCCCCCAAATAGACACTCAAAATCTAATAAGGCTGGAAGGTAACATTCCAGGTTATTTCATATGGAACACAACTTGGTGAAACACATACATCATTCATCAACACTGCCATTTGGGAAGTTCACAATGGAAAACATACTTTATTATGGGATGACGCTTGGAATAGAATCCCAAAATGGAATCTGAAAAGAAACCTTAGTCCCCTCAAGAATCATCTTATTTCCCACTATAAAATATGGATATGTAAATAATGGAATGATTCACATGCAGAAAATGCTTTGAGAGAATGTCTTCCCAACGGGCCTAGAATTTAGCCATGATTTCAAAATCCGTAGGAGGAATTATGGACTGAAATCAAACATTAAAATATCACTTATCAATAATTTTATGACAAGCTCCATTGGGGTTAAATCTCCACTCAAAACTTCTCAATAGAAGAGGCTTACAACCTTATTGCCTCTCAATAAAATCATCCCTCCCAACATTCACGGTAGCAAATTTGGCATCAAAACCTTTGGACAAAGGTTTCTTTCTTCCTATGGATTATAAATAAGAATAAAATTCTCACTTGGGATAGTTTTAATAAAAAAGGATTTACAGGTCCCACATTATCCCCCCTATGCAAAATATAAGGAACAACCATGGAACACCTCCTAAATAATTGCAATTTTTCCTCATTTCTATGGGACATATATGCTATGACTTTCATAAATACAACAACAACAATTAAGGATCTTGGAATATAAACCATTAATGACTAGCATCTCACATGATTTTCCAACCCCATTCTATTGTGATATTAGAATATACTCCTAGGATTACTAGTTTGGGGGATCTGGAAAGAATAAAACCACAAAATATTCAATAACAACAATAAAACAAGTGACCAGGTGTGGCTTCAAATGAAAAAGGAGATAAAAGAAATATTTTTTTCAAAGCCCCTGTCAGATCAAGATTGGACCAAATCCAATGAGGAATCCATTCTTATGAAAACTCTTGGTATACCCTACAACTCCCATCTTAAAGAGAAATCCTTTGACTCCAACTCGAAATTCTCCATCCAATTGGTCTCCACCGCTAATAGGATTTGTCAAGGTAAATTTTGATGGGGAGTATAAAGAAATCCCAAGCCTTGTAGGTCTTGGTGGGGTCTATAGAGACCACCAAGGACAAATTCTAAGAACCTTCTCAAACATTCAAGGTATTGAAACAAACAATGAAGTAGAATTGGTGCTCTTAAAAAATAACTCTCAATTTCTATCAAGGAAGGCATGAAAAAAAAATCGTTGAAGGTGATTCTCTAAATTTTATATTCTCTCTAAAGAATTTAATTCATGGCTCTTTGATTCGAAAGATATCTACAATTTGGAGTCAAAGAAGGGATTGAACACCTTTAGAAACTTCTCACTTCCTTCGATGTCATCATCCCTTCGCACATTAGATGCATGACAAATCATTTGTTTGATAGGATATCTAACGAGAGTGAAATTGATCAACATCACAATCAAGATATCAAATGGAATGGTAGTGACAATATAAGACTAAATTGTTAAATATAATGTAACCTCAACAGGCTGACTGTACACTGCCAGCTGTCCTGGCCAGCTGTACTTTCTATTCTTGTTTTGCTTGAGCCTATTTAGCTCAGCTATTTCCCATTGCATAGTACTACTTCAGACTTACTTCTCATTGTACTCTTCTTCATATATTTTAATATATTGTTTTATGTTCTATTCTTTCTCTCTGCATTTCTTGCTTCACAATTTATCATTGTAACAACCCTAGTTGAATAAATGTTTAAGGTTTCTTAAGTAAAAATTTATTTAGGGGATTAATTGCCTTAACAAGGTATTAATTAAACAAATATTGATCAAATGATATTAATTAAGTAGTTATTAATTAATTAAAGGTTATAATTGTGATTAATTAATTAATTAATTAACTAACTATTACATTTAATAACATGAGTATTAAATTTAATAGATTAATAAGTTATATTATTTAAATTAAAAGGTTACGTACACAGAAAGGGAACATATTAATCACGAGAGGATAAAATATTAAAGGAAAGGACAAGGGGAATTAATGAGGGGTAGGCAAGGAAGTAAATGCATGAGGCGGTGAAGGAAGGATATGGAGGTAGAGGAGGTTTAAGAAGGGGGGACCATTCGACGGGAGAGGGGGGGATTGATTTTTGGGGCTCTTTTGGATTGGCAGGGAGGAGAGTGGAGTTCTGTAGAGGAAGGTTCAGTACAGGCACCAGGTTGCTGGAGGTTTTGGGCATGGGGGCCAGGATATCCATATGATATCCTGGAGCTAGGAAGTTACCTAGTTGGCAGGGTGGAACTAGGTTTTGGGAAGTGTTTACAAAGTGAAACAGTGGTCAAGAAGGCAAGCAGACAAACAAAGGGTTATTAGCATCAGACCCAGGTATTTAAAATTTTGTAATTGTTTTTATTATGTTAGAAAATTTTAATATTCGTTGTTAAATCTATATGTGAATATGCTCAACTAAAGGAATTTGATAAATTTTACTATTTTGCTCAATATAGAAGAAATTTGTGAATTATGTGAAATCAATACTGTTACAATTATGTAATTATTTGATGTTAAATCTATTCATCCCCTACACATGGTATCAGAGCCCTGTTTCAAAATCTGGAACCAAGGGCCTACCTACCCACCCATAAATTTAAATAAATACTCCTATTAGTTATAGTAAATACCTAAATAAATGTATTAGGGTAAATATAAATTTGGGCCTTAAGGGCCAAGTTCCCAGCTCCAAGCTCTAGCTCCAGTCCCACCTAAACTGCAAACCAAATGCAATATTATTTTGATAATAGATAAACAAATATAAATATAAATAAACAATACGAATTGAAAATGTAAAAAGAAATTTACCAAAGTATCAACAAAGCAACTAGGGTTGTTACAAAAACTATCCAATTTCTTGTGAGTTCTCAGAGATTTTCAGATCACCAAGTTTTTAGGTCCTAATTTATTCCTGCAAATTTTCTCCTCATATTAAGGATTTCTCGAGTTGATTCCCACTGCCAAGCTTTTCCCAGAGTCCAAGGTTTGCAACATTGAAAAAAAAAAAAAAAACTACTATCCAACTACAGAGACATGCACAGTTCTTAATATTTACAGAAATGCTGAGCTTGAAAGTAAGATGGAAAGCCACAACAACTAACCCCTCCTTCCAAATTCTAGAAGAATGATACATTTCCAGGCTCACTCTCACGGTATGAGAGGCTAAAGGGCCTCTGGAACATGAACCTGTGAATGATGGCTGGGAGCCGATAATACTTGATACTGAACCTGCTTCAGGTGGTTGGAAGCCAACCCCTGAAGATCATGATGATCCCCTGCTAGAGGATGGACTCACACTAACCGATGCTTGATGAATGAGATTTACTTATGTTGTTCTTGGCATGATGCAAGCCAGCTAGCCAAGACTTTGTTTATTATTTTTTTGTTTTATAATGGACTTATGTGTGCAATTTGGATTGTTTGCCCAAGTGGTTCTAAACCTGTGCAATTTTAATTCTGCTTATGTTGACTGCTTAATCTGCACCTTCTTTTTCGTATGAAATGCCATGTACATCAACAAGCATTTTATCCCAAAAAAAAATTAAACAAGGTGAGAAAAACACATCGTGACAAATAAGGTCAATAATAAGTTTTAAGGTGTCAGCCTTTTGTACCCTTTTTTTTATCTATTTTTAAGACTCATCAATAATGATGCAATAATTTTTATGATCCATCGCAAAGATGGAGATGAGAAAAAGATAATCAAGGGGAAACAATGGATGAAATCCCATTGTAGCCGATACAGAGCTTGCAACTGCAGTTGATGGATGGGAGCCTCTTCCTGAAAACCAAGAGCCCCAGCTGCAGCAGGCTTTGTTCCAACAGCTTCCTGATGATTGTTTGTTCTGATCAGATGGGATGTTTTTGATGTGTTTATTGCTATCTGTGTTAGGCACTGTGGCTCGTCATAACTCTTTCTTTTTGGATGGCCTATGGGGCATGTTTTCATAGGCTAGGTATTTTTTTCTAACCTTAAGCTTGTGGCGGCTGTCTTCAAGGCCTTCTTTTAAATAAAATGCATGTACTCTTATTTCTCTATATTCATATAATTATGAACGCAATTTTTTTTTATCTATGTCATTGGCACTAAAACTCACCCGATCAAAACCTAGAGATGTTGTAGTTTTTCAAAAAATAAATCAATTGAGAACTTATTAAAGAGAGGGAGCGGGGATGATATTTATAACAAGGAAAAACTTTATAAACTATTGATTTGTTTCTAAGAAGTCAAGAAAACTATGTGATTAATGGATAGATGTGTAACTATATTTAGATTTAATTTTTTTTTAAAATGAAGATCACCCAAACATATGGAAAACAAGCATGTGCATGCAGACAAAAAATATATAAAAAGAAAAACAATAATATATAGAAAAAAAATAAACGACAAAAATATGCCAGAAATTAAATTCTAGAACGGAATGGAAACAAAAAAAAAATCACAAAATCTAAAACTCGGCCTACCTCTGGATCTACAATACAAATGTCCAGAAAAATCCACGAGTAAGCAACAACCACAAGTCACACACAAAGCACCAAATCCCAACTACCCAGCGCCAAGCCACCGAAGATAACACTTAGTGCACAATGCATCTCTACACTCGCAGAAACAACAACCTTGTCATTGCTAGAAAAACATGTCTGTAAGTAATTTTCGTCCATCCAGTATTGCAATTCTCCGACCCAGAGACTCTTAACCTCATCGCTCGACTGCTGCCCACCATGGAATGGCTGATGTTGTATTTCCATCCATTGTTGTTGAAGCTTCTGCTGGGGAGGTTCCGCGTTCGAACCCAGTGGAGGCGTAGGGGGTGGACCGACGCCGGGGGTCGGCTGCATCATTATCTTCAGAAAAAAAAAAAACCTAAACCCACAAAACACTAAGACCACTTGTTCTCGACGATTGGATTGTCCAGAACATAAAATATGGCATTCTCGGGAGTATATTGGATTTAGCTGTGTTGATCGATGTTCTCAGGAAACCGCCCTCCATATCAAGGGAATATATTTTGACAGCAGAAACACCAGAGCATTGAAAATACACCAGCACCAGCGCCAAGAGAGGAGGAAAGAGGCAAGAGGCGACAAAGGAAAGAAGCGGAAGTGAGAGAGCGTTAGGGTTAAGGAAGAGCTTAGGTTTTGGGTACTGAGATCCAAGGTCGGGCATGTGGGCCTCATGCCAGAAGCTCGACCTCAAAGGCTGCCAGCGAATGCCACAGATATATTTTTTATATATTAATGTTTGGTTTTAATAATTTGTTTAAAAGTATTAATACACCTTTTTAATAATTAAATTATCATTTTTTTTTATATATTAATTTTTAGTTGTAATAATTTATTTAAAAGTAATAATACACTTCGTAAAATTAAAAAAAAATAATATATATATATATATATATATATATATATATATAATTATGAGTTTTAATTTAAATAATTTAATAATATAGGGCTAAGTATAAATTTAAATGGAGTCCATGGGATTTGAACCCCGAACCTCCACCACAATGCAAAGTCTTTACAAAATCCGCCCTGCCAATGCACCACACGTTGTGACTTTTACAAATAATTTCACATATAAATACTTTAATTGTCATACCCAAGACCACCCACCAAGCAAAGAACTTTAAGAAGAACACTAACGTCGAAAGGTACATAGTGCTAGTGAATGCCGAAACGTGGCTGGCAGTTGGGGATAATTATTTAGATGCCGCAGTTTAATCCTATTTAATCATTAAACATGGTAATTATATAACCTTACAACATTTTTTTATGTGATTAGGTAAATGTTAAAAAAAAAAAAAAAAGTAAACATGTTAACGAATGCCTTGATAAATGCAAGAAAGTTATGAACAATAAATTTGACCCATTGATTTTGGAGGACGATTGAGAATATGCTAGCATCTTCAATGCATAGCCATCAGATAATGGTTTAAGGTTAAATAAGATTAAAAGATCATTAAATGTGCCCATTGTCAATAGGTGTATGCCTTTCAACGTAAAATAATAAACATAAGGTCAGAAGTCACTTTAATCAAGTTGTAAGCGGAAAGTTAAAAGGGCTTAGACTAGGACAAGTGGGAAGGAGGCGGCATATGCACTAGGAGAGTAAGCATAGGAAGTGGCGAGTAAGGCGCAAGGCTAGCGTAGCTACAGGGAAGGGGAACCAATAGTTCTTTTCGTAGGGGCGAAGAAATCAGGCTTAGACTCTTAATTCTAACCCTAACCTAGCCAATCCCCTAATGGAGTAATGTCTGTTTACAGACAAGTAAAGAAAACTTATGCCTAACCCTATTTCTAAGTTTGAGTAGCACCAATTTGAAACATCCTTGAACTCACCCTGACAACTTGGTTGATGCAAGTTAAAGCATATAGGATGGTCAGGACTCGAAGGAGTCGAGGCAGGGGAGCGTCATCGCAAGCACCTCCAACACCGCCAGCACCACCAACACCATCGCCCGAACTAGCCCTCATACTGCACTCATTGGAAGCCATTAACGAGACTTTAAAGGGGTGAAAACCGGCAGGGACTGAAGTGGAACCCCCACCATCTGGAATGGGTAATCCAGAAGCATCAAGGGATTCAAGGGAAGGATCTCCACCTGAAGACATCACGTGAGAATTGCAGAAGATCAAACTTTCAAAGTTTGTCGAGGGTCACGCCAGTGAACGCGTGGAAGCATGGTTGGAAGGCATGACAATTTGTTTTTCCTTAAGGGATTATGCATCCAACTCAAAGGTAAAGATCGCCATTTTTCAGTTAAGAGATAGCGCCTTGAACTGGTGGGGCAACCTGGAAAGACAACTACACCTTACCCCAGACACAGTATCTTGGGAACTTTTCGAGGAGAGGTTTCAAAGGAAATATCTACCAGCATACTACGAGGAACAACAGGTAGGGGCATTTCATGCCTTAGTACAAGGAAATAGAATTGTAGAGGAATATAAGATCAGATTTATGGAACTGGTCAAATATGTTTCGTATATGGACAGTGACCAACGACAGGTAGAGCGCTTCGTCTATGGATTGAACCCTAAGATAAGAGCTATGGTGCAGATGTGGAAACCGTCTTCAGTAGCGGAAGTGGTGGAAAATGCGCGTTATGCGGAAGAACACATGAACTTAACCGGGGGTACAAGACCAACATTTTCGCATTGTCGTGGATTCGTAGGGAAGGCCCCTAGGACATTTCCTAGGGGAGGCGGCTCAAGGCCACCACCATATGGTAATAGAGTCGCACCAAGGACTGTAGCTGCAGGGATTTCAATGACAGCGAGTGCAGCATCTCGTTCATTGCCAACGGTGCAGACAAGTCCACGACCATCTTAGTGAACATCGAGTAGGGGTAGGGGTTCCAGGGGAAGGAACTCATTCCAAAGGCAGTCACATAACAATGCACAGGTTCAATCTCATGTTACCTGTTGGGGGTGCGGAGGACCCCATTACCAACGCAACTTCCCATAGTTATAATCAGGATTTGTGCATAGAGAAGGAAAGGCACCGATGGGGAGATAAAGTAGCAGCCACCAGATTTATGCAGTGGTTAATACTCCCTAGGACGAACATCAATCCACGGTGGTGGAGTCATCAGGTACGCTAAATCATATCAATGTCAAGATTTTGTTTGATTTTGGTGCGAAAGATAGTTTCATTTCACCATCTGCATTAGAAAAGAGTGGGTTGGCACCCTACGAGCATGATGACTTTAAACAAGTCAAGATGGCTTCAGGGGAAAAACAAGTGGTAGGACCTAGTGTTGATAATTGTATAGTAGACCTGGGAGTGTGTACTACCAGGTTGAAGGTATACGTCACTGCTCTCGGAGCATATGACCTAATCATTGGAATGGATTGGTTAGCAGCTCATCGAGCTTTGGTAGATTGTTTTGTAAAGAGGGTGCTTTGTGTCGATGATGAAGGAAGACCAATAGAGATCCAGGGTGTACAGAGAAAAGTTTCGTTACACTTTATATCGAATATGAAGGTTAAGCGATGCTTGAGGCAAGGGTGTCGACTTTATGTAGTGTAAGCAGTGAATGAAAGGAAGGGACCCTCATTGGATCAGTACCCGGTATTGTCAGAATTTTAGGATGTTTTTTCGAATGAGTTACCAGGGTTACCTCCTAAGAGGGAGCTTGATTTTACTATTGAGCTAAAATTTGGTGCAGAGCCAATCTCCAAGAATCTGTATCGGATGACAGCACCGGAACTTTGTGAATTGCAAATGCAGTTGAAAGAGTTACTGGACTTAGGGCTAATAAGGCCCAGTGTCTCACCTTGGGGCACACCGGTAATTTTTTTAAAGAAGAAGGATGGATCCTTATGACTATGTATAGACTACAGGGACTTGAACCGTGCTATAGTGAAAAATAGGTACCCGATGTTGCGAATAGATGATCTCTTCGATCAGATGAAAGGAGCAACGATATTCTCAAAGATTGATTTGCGATCAGGGTATCATCAGTTAAGGATTAAGGAAGGTGATATCCCAAAAAATGCCTTTCGAACTCGGTTTGGACATTATGAGTTTGTTGCAGTACCTTTCGGATTGACCAATGCGCCAGTAGTATTCATGAGCCTCATGAACGGCGTATTCCGGAAGTACTTAGACCGTTTTGTGCAAGTCTTTTTAGATGACATCCTCATCTATTCCAAGAATGAAAGAGAACATGAGGAACACTTGAGAATAGTGTTGTCCTGCCTTAGAGAGAACAAATTATATGGGAAGTTGTCTAAGTGTTCCTTCTTCCAGAAAGAGATCCACTATTTAGGTCATATCATTTCCGACGAAGGAATCTCCGTGGATCTAGAAAAGGTAAAGGCCATTATGGAGTGGCCAGTGCCGAAAAATGCCCACGAGATGAGAAGCTTCATGGGGCTAGCAGGTTATTATCAGAGATTTGTGGAAGGATTCTCAAAAATAGTGAAACCCATCACCACTTTGCAATGCAAGGGGGTCAGGTATGAATGGACATAAGAGTGTGATAGAGCATTCATTGAGCTTAAGAGGCTACTAACCAGTGCACCAATTCTACGAGTGTCGTATATGGAAAAGGATTTCACGGTCTGCACGGATGCCTCGAAGCAAAGGTTGGGAGCCATGCTAATGCAAGATGGAGGAGTGATAGCTTATGCATCAAGGAATTTGAAGAAACATGAGGAGCTATACACGACTCATGATTTAGAGTTGGTAGTTGTAATGCTAGCTCTGAAAATTTGGAGGCACTATCTTGTGGGGAAAAACTTTGAGCTCAAAATGAACCATCAAAGTTTAAAACATCTCTTCACTCAAAGAGATATGAATGCTAGGCAAAGGCGATGGAGTGCGTTTATGAGTGAGTACGATTTTGGTATATCATACATCAAGGGAAAGGAAAATGTGGTCGCAAATGCCTTGAGTAGGAGACCACGTATCTTCTCCTTGGTAGCCTTAAAGGTCAATTTGAGGGAACATGTGTTGACACAACTCCCAGGAGACAGTTGGTATTTAAAGGTTACTTCAAACCTCCAAAGCGGGAGGCAGTTAGACCCAAAGTATGAAGGATATAGTCTGGAAATAGACAGACTATTAAGATATCGAGGAAGGATGTACATCCTTGAGAATGGGGATATTCGAAGAATCATACTGAAGGAAGCCCATAGAGCACTTTATTGTGCACATCCAGGTGTGAAGAAGATGTACGCAGATATGAGGAAGCTCTTCTTCTGGGTAGGCATGAAGCGCGATGTATTCCATTTCATCACCAAATGCCTAGAGTTTCAACAAGTGAAATCCGACCACCATCACCTGGCAGGCCTCCTACAACCACATGATGTTCCTATGTCCAAATGGGAAGTCATCTCTATGGATTTTGTTGTGGGGTTGCCGCTCACATCTCATAGACACAATGCCATTCTTGTGATAGTGGATAAGTTAACCAAGAGTGATCATTTTATTCCAGTTAGAGACACTTATGATGTCACTGATGTGGCACACATGTTTGTAAGCAAGGTTATCCATTTGCACGGGATACCTAAAAAGATTATTTCAGATAGGGACTCTAGATTCACTTATAGGTTTTGAACAAGTTTACAGTTAGTGTTGGGGACTCAATTGAACTTAAGCACAACATATCATCCTAAAATAGATGGGCAGACTAAGAGAGTAAATCAAGTTATGGAAGACATGCTTAGGATGTATGTAATGGATAATCAAACCCAGTGGGAGAAGTAACTACCTTTAGTAGAGTTTTCCTACAATAACAATTATCATAGTTCCATTGGAATGCCACCATACGAAGCTTTGTATGGGAGGCCATGCAGAACGCCATCGAGTTGGGATAGACTAGAAGACCGAGTAACAATTGGGCCAGAATTGATTCAAGAAATGGAGGAACGGGTGATTCAGATTAGGCAGAGACTAAAGGAAGCACAGGATAGGAAGAAAAGCTATGCAGATGCACACATGACCGACCGAAGTTATGAAGTGGGAGACCAAGTTTTCATTCGTATCAAGCCTAATAAGAGTACCATACGGTTTGAGAAGGGGACAAAGTTGTCACCTCAGTTTATAGGACCATTCAAGATCCAAGAGAAAATTGGACCCGTTGCCTATCATCTCGTACTGCCACCCCACTTGCATAAAACTCATAATGTATTTCATGTATCTGTTTTACGTCATTATG
>ML796874.1:153803-177932 GCA_009831015.1 Picea engelmannii
AGCAATTTAGAACCAACACAGGGTTTGATTCTTCTTCGAAAGAACTATGAGTTCTGGTCTCTTCGGATGAAATCTTTCTTGCAAGCACAAGAGTGCTGGGATCCAGTGCATCATGGATATGTGGAACTAGATCCAGCAGACATGTCTTCCATGACTAATCAACAGTAAATTGCTCAGGCAGCACAGAGAAACAGAGAAAATAAAGCTAAGTTTTGGATTCACAATTCTGTGGATGACTCGATTTTTTCAAAAATCACAGGTGCTGGTACTTCAAAATAGGCCTGGGACATCCTTAACAATTCCTACCAAGGAAATGATAGGGTCAAAACAGTTAAACTGCAGACCTTGAGAACGCAATTCGAGACTCTAAGGATGACAAAGTCCAAAAATGTGAATCAATTCATGACCAGAGTCATGGGCATCATGAACCAGATCAGTCTGACTGGTGAAACCATCACTGATCAACGCATTGTTGAGAAAATCCTCATAAGTTTACCAAAGAAATTTGAAATGGTTGTAATAACAATCCTTGAATCCAAGGATCTGTCAAGTTTTTCAACAGATGAACTAATTGGTTCTCTGGTGACACATGAGACCAGACTGCATCTCACAGATGAGTCAATATCCAATGCTTTCAAAAATCAATTCTCCTTCAGCAGAGGGAGAGGCAGAGGAAGAAGCAGAGGTCACCAAGGAAGAGGGAGCAATCAAGGTTACCCTCACTCTAGTGGAGGTAACAAACAACAATATCTGAATCAAAATTTCCAAGGTCAAAGACATCATCAACAAAATCAACATCAAAATTTCCAGCCTCAAAGAGGCAGAGGGAGAAGATCAAATGAGAAATCAAGCATTCAATGCTATTACTACAAAATGTATGGGCACTATGAATCTGAATGCAGGAAGAAGCAAGTAGATCATCTCTCAGGCAGAGCACATGTGTCAAATCACATGAGAGAGAACTCAAGAGGTATGTTTCTTTCGTGCCTCAAAACTGAACAACAACCTAAAAATCTCTGGTGGCTAGACAGTGGATGCAACAATCACATGACAAGTAACAAAGATTTACTTTCATGCATTGATTCTTCAATCTCATCTAATATTACACTTGGAAATGATTACTTAGTCAAAGTTCAAGGAAAAGGAATTGTTCCTATTCTTACTAAACAAAATGTAATGAAAGACATAAACAATGTCTATCATGTTCTAGATCTGAAACATAATTTTCAAAGTGTAGGATAGCTCATTGAACATGGCTGTAAGGTACTTTTTGAGGGAGCATCTTGCAAGATATATGACAAAATCCTAAGCAGAAAATTAATTTCTGAAATCCATATGACTCCAAATAGGATGTTTCCCCTTACCCTCAGAACTACAAATCTGAGTCAACCATATGCACAAAGTGCATCAACCCTAAATGAAACAATGGTTTGGCATGCAATATTTGGACATCTACCATTTCAAAGTCTAATTCTTCTTCAGAAAAACTCCATGGTCAAAGGTCTTCCTATATTTAAAGAGCAAATTCCCCCATGTGAGTCTTGCATACTTGGAAAACATAAGAGAACTAGTTTTCCACAGTCTTCCAATCAAGCCAAACATCATATTGAACATGTTTACACTGACCTATGTGGACCAATGAAAATAGATTCAATAGGTGCTATTTTTACTTTCTAACTTTTATTGATGATTTCAGCAAAAAAATCTGGATCTATTTTCTCAGACACAAGTCTGAAACCTTTGCAAAATTCAAAGAATTCAAGGCAGAAGCTGAAAAACAGAGTGGAAAATATATCAAAGCACTCAGGTCATATGGAGGAGGAGAATACAACTCCAGAGAATTTGCAAATTTCTGCAAATCATAAGGCATTATCATGCAAATAATATCCAGGTATACTCCACAACAGAATGGACTGGTTGAAAGGAAAAACCAGACAATAATGAATATGGCAAGAACACTTCTTAAAGAGAAAAGTTTGTCAAATAGGTTTTGGGCTGAAGCAGTAGCATGCTCAGTTTATCTTTTGAATAGATATCCAACCACCAAACTAAAGCTAAAAGTCCCTCAAGAAGCATGGAGTGGGACAAAGCTCAATGTAGCACATCTAAGGACATTTGGATGCATAGCATATGCTCACATACCTTCCGAATTAAGGAAGAAACTTGATGAAAAAAGTGAGAAATGTATTTTCACTGGATATAGTGAAATATCTAAAGCTTACAGGCTTTACAATCCAATCACCAAGAAACTAATTCTCAGTAGAGATGTAAAATTTCTGGAAAATCAATTCCGGAATGATTCAAAAAATCATCAGATGGACAGTCAAAATCCATTGCTGCCAAGTTCTGAAAACGCAGAAAATTTAGAACAACAAGTACGCCAAACTATTCTTCCAAGATTGCAGGTACAAAGACAACCTGAAAATTCTCAGGATAACTCAACTTCCAACAGATAATCATTCTCTGAACCACAAAATCAGAGAACTCGAAGCTTGAGAGAAATCCATCAGCAGTTGGATGAGTTTGAACAACACAACCTTTTTTATTTAATGTCATGTCAACCTACATCCTTTAAGGAAGCAGCTAAGGAGCCACATTGGGTTCAAGCCATGAACCAAGAAATTGACTCCATTGAGAAGAACAATACATGGGATCTTGTTGATTTTCCAAGACACAAGAAAAGTATTGGTGTCAAGTGGGTTTACAAAACTAAACTCAATGAAAAAGGGAAGATTGAAAAACACAAGGCAAGACTTGTTGCCAAAGGATTCTCACAACAACCAGGTACTGATTATGGTGAAACTTTTGCTCCAGTAGCAAGATTAGACACTGTAAGGACTCTATTGGCCATAGCAGCCCACCACAAATGGAAAGTATACCAGATGGATGTCAAGTTAACATTCTTGAATGGTTTCTTAGAAGAAGAAGTTTATGTCAATCAACCACCTGGATTTCAAGTCCAAGAGCACCCAGCCAAAGTATATCGGTTAAAGAAAGCCCTGCATGGCTTAAAGCAAGCTCCAAGAGCTTAGTACAACAGAATTGACACTTATCTGATCAAAAGTGGTTTCAGCAGAAGACAAAATGAGCCAACTCTTTACACCAAAATAGATTAGCACGGTAAAATTTTGATTGTATATTTATATGTTGATGACAAGATCTATACAGGAAATCTTGAGTTAACAGATTTTAAACATGCCATGCAATCTAAGTTTGAGATGAAAGATCTTGGCATCATGAAATATTTTTTAGGGATTGAGGTTAATCAATCAACCAAAGGCATTTTTGTCTATCAGCAAAAGTATGCAGCATACATCATCAAAAGATTTTGCATGGAAGGATGCAATCCAGCATAAACCCCCATACCACTAGGCACAAAATTGAGCAAGAATGATGAAGGTCTTACAGTGGACTCTACCCGATACAAAATTTTAGTAGGCAGTTTGTTGTATCTTACAACAACTAGGCCTGACATTATGTATGCAGCCAACCTTGTTTCCAGATTCATGGAATCCCCCAAAGATTCTCATTGGAAAATGGCGAAACGAATTTTGAGATATGTAAAAATGGATTGTAAAAATTGAAAAAACATGATTGTAAAAATTGCCCCGGCTTGCCATACAAATTTCCTTTTCCCCAAATCCAGTTGATTTCCCTCTCTCCCAAACATTGATTGTACTTCATATTCATGCTCCCAATAACTATGGGATGTGACTTCTCAAACCCACCCTCTTAAAGGTATTCAATGATTGGGATCTCATACACTCAACCAAAAAATAGAAGGTTGTCCCCAATGATAGTAAAATTCAGAAATAAGGGTTTGGATTAATACCTATAAATAATTTTCCCTTTCGAACCCTCTTAGACATTCCCTTATCTTGTGAAAAAATCATCATGCATTTCTATCCATATCCCATAGTAGTTGGGATCACATTTTGTTATTAAAAATCAAAGAAACAATTCGCATATTACATCACCTGGGGATTATAATGGGGATGTTATATTCCCCCTCCATTATAATTGTGCATATTCCTCGATGAAAAACACCATGTCGATATACTTATACAAATTTTACATAATAATATTAAAAAAAAAACAAAAAAAACTGCAATCTATTTACCCTCCAACAACAAGTCCAACCATAATATGTTGTTCCTCTCAATCTGTCGACCCAAGGAATGCAACCCCTTTACCACTCTCAGTCTATCAGAATGCAACTTTTTTCTATCATGGTTTTAAACATGGGTGACCAATAATTATGAGATCTGGATCCAGAACTGTGGCTATCCTTAAATTGAGTCTTGCATTTTTAACTTTTGTTTTCTTCAAAATCGACAAACATTTGTGGGTATTCCTCCAACATAGTTTCATCGTGCTCCCATGTTGCATATCCATGGTCGTAGTAGGTCCATTGAACCTTTACTAGACCTATGGATTTTTTCCTTATCACTTTGACTTTTCGATGCATGACGTGTATTGGCTCCACAGAGAAATCCCCTTCATGTTCCACCTAGATCATAGTCAAATAAATTATTTGGTTAGGATCATGTACACATTTCTTTAATGATAACACATAAAATTCACTATGCACTCTCATGGATGCAAGAAATTCTAGCATGTATGCCACTGGGCCTATCTTTTCTAATATCTCAAAATTCCCACAATATCATGCTTCCAACTTTGGGTAGAAACCCAACCATAGTGGTCTTATCTTCGCTTTCACTTTTTAAAACACATGTTCGCCCAATTTGAAATCCCTAAAAACTATATTGTTGTTTGCATAACTTTTCTGCTTGTCCTAGGAATATATTAAATTCTTCTTGATCTTTGTCATCTTCTCTTCCATTTCCTTCAACAAATCTGGCCAAATGACAATCTGACTGTTTGTTTATCCAAACTCACTAGTTTGTTATAGTTCTTGTCATACAATGCTTCAAATGGACTCATTTTTAATGAGGTTTTGTGCCCATTAATGTAAGTAAACTCCAGTAAGTGGATATAATTCTCCAACTTTGATGATTTGTCCATCACATACATTATAAGTATATATTCAATTATATTATTGGTCCTCTCTATTTTCCCATGTGATTCTTGCTAATATATTGTACTGAGATTTAAGTTTCTCCCAAATCCCTTGAATAAACATTTCCAAAAATTGAACATAAGCTTTGGATCTCTGTCTGAAATTATTTCCTTAGGCACCCCATGTAGCATGACAACTTCTTTCATGTAGATTTTTTCAATATTCATTTCCTTGTGTGTAGTCTTTACTGGAATAAAATGTGCAACCTTAGTCAATTTATCCACCCCTACCATGATGGAATCATGATGCGTCACTTTTCTGGAAAGATTTATAATAAAATCAATTGTAACCACTTCCCATTTGCACTCTAGAATGGGAAATGGTCATAGTAGTCCATCTAGATGTCTTTGTTCAATATTCACCTTCTGGCACTCTCAACATATGGAAATATAATTAGCCACTTATTTCTTCATTCCTGGACAAAAGTGTTTTTCTCTTACAACTGCAATTGATTTATGATATCATGGGTTCCTAGTATATGGAACATTGTGCATTTTCTGCAGAACTATATTTTTAATCTCACTAGAGTTCAACACATATATTTTTCCTCGACACATGAGAAATCCATCCTCCTTCATCTTAAAATCTTTAAATATTTTCTAAAAATTACCTTGTTGTAGTGTTTCTTTTATTTGCAAGGAATGATGATCTGAATTTGATATTTCAATAATTTTATGTTTCATATTAGTCTTATATATTCTTATGGTTTCAATATCAATATCGTGTGCTCTTTATCTGAGTGTATCAACCACTTGATTCTCTTTTCCTTTGATATGTTTAATTTCAAAGTCATATTCACTAATGCATTCAAGCCATCTAGTTTTTCCAACATTTAATGTGGGTTGTCCAAGATAATGTTTCAAAGCATATAGGTGTGTCCTTAGATAAAATATTCTCCCCATAAGGTAATGTATCCACATTTTTAGTGCATGAATAATGGCTACTAATTCTATATCATGGGTAACATAATTCCTCTCATTCGTTTTTAATTTTCTGCACTCATATCATACCACATGATCCTTTTGTCTGAGGACTTCATCAATCCCTTCCTTGAGTGCATCCATGCATACAACAAAGTCTTAATTGATTTCTGCAATCCTTAATATTGGTGCACTTGTAAAAATGTATTTTAGTTGTTGAAATCTCTCTTCACACTCAAAAGTCCATTCAAATTCCACTCCCTTCTTTTGTAAATAAGTGATGGGACTTGCAATCTTTGAAAATACTTTTATGAATATTTGGTAATAACCTGCAATACCCATGAATGATCGAACCTATGCCACATTTCTTGGAACTATCCATCCTCTAATGGCCTCTATCTTATAGGGATAAACTATTATCCCATCTATTGAAATAGTATACCCCAAGTAATATTGATCATTTTTTTTTATAAAATATGCACTTACTTATCTTGGCATACAACTTATACTCTCTTAAAACTTGCAGCATTATTCTTAAATGTTTCTCATGTTCCTCTTATGTATTTTATTACATGATTATATAATATAGGAACACAATTACAAAAATGTCCAAGTATTCCCTAAACATTCCATTCATCAGGAACGTGAAAACAATCCATTCATTTCATAGACCAGATGGCACTGTCATAAATTCATAATTCTCATTATCTTTTTCTGAATGTTTTCTTGCTAATATATTCTTATTTTATCTTCACTTGATGATAAGTTACCAAATCTCAAGTCAATCTAGGAAAATATTCTAGCACCCTTCAGCTGATCAAATAAATCATCAATCCTTGGAAAGGGATATTTTTTCATTACGATGAACTTATTCAAGTATCTGAAATAAGTACATAACCTTAAGTTTCCATATTTCTTATTCAAAAAAAGAATGCGGTCTCTCCAAAGTGAAACACTTTGGAATATATACCCCTTATTTAACAACTCTTCAACCTGCATCTACAACTCTTTCAATTATGGTGTGCTCATCCTATAAGGTGTCTTGGACACTGGGGAAACTCTTTGAATTATGGCGTGCTCATTCAATACTTGGTATTATATATGAGGCCACCTCTTCCATATGGGATGCAAAAATTTGACATCCCTTCATGAAAATTTATTTTAGTTGCATGGATACAATTTCTCTAATAGCTACAACTCTTGGAATGTCTCAAAATGTTTCTTGTTTTCCTCCCTCATTAAGACAAGTGATTGTATTGTTGTAACATTCTAGGACACCATGGTATTTTTCCAACCAACCCATGCAAATTAGAAAATCATATGAACCAAATGGTATGATGTTCACATCTACCTTTGTGCTGAGTCCATTCATGTCTATTCGATAATATCTAACCAGCTCACTAATTTTCCTCTTAGCCGATGTGGCTAGTTGAACTAACCAAGATTTCTTATTCTTACTTCTTTGTAAGCCAAATATTTCAACAATGTTATGATTTATGTAACTATTACTAGATCCATAATCAATTAAAATGTCTATGGGTTGGTTATGAATCTTATGTTCCACTTCAATCATGGGCGACTGATATTATGCTTGTCTATTGTCCAATGCTGCATAAATTTTTGGCGTGTTTCCTGCTATGTATTCCACTTTTTTATATTCCTAAATGTTGTTGAAAATCCTCATTCTTTCACTTTTTTGAGGGAATTCCCTATATAAGTCATTTCCCTCACATCCCCAACATTATCAAGGTTGTTTCCTTGGCCTTTTCCCAAATGAATTTTCCATCCTTGGCTCATTTTGGGTCGATTTTCCTTGTCGATTTTCTTGTGAGTTGTTCTTGAAAAATGGTGTCTGGAAACCTTTCTTCCTGCAATCCCTCTTTCCTTTCATCTTCTCATTCCAATATATTTGGAAAACCATCCATCCTCTATCCTACTCATAAAGATGTTTTTCTCTCCTTATGGCCTCCTCGAAAGTCTCAGGGTTATCATTGTGTAAGCTATCACTGTATAAGGAGGTTAACCCACTCAAAATCCTTTGTATTTTGACCTTCACATCCTTATGAAGTCAACATACTTCAAAAACTGAACGAACCTCTTCTCATATTCATCCATTATCATCCTTCCCAACTTGAGTTCAAATAAGTATTTCATCTTCCTTTCATAGTAATGCTCTGAAAAATATTTATCTTGGAAATATCATTTGTCTTTCCTCCATGAGACCTTCTTCTCATCAAGGTGCTTATATTTCTTAAGTTAATTCCACCACATAGTTTCCTTTCCTTCCAAGTGGTAGGTTGCAATTCTTTTTTCTACCCTTTGGGTGTATTCATGCAACTGAGAATATTTCTTCATTTCCAACAACCATGCCTCTACCTCTTTTTACTTTCTATCCTTACCATTAAAAGTATGTGGATTTATTTTTATAATCTCGCCTATTAATATGTCTTCTTCAAGCCTTCTCCTCTACCTCCTAACAGGAGACACACTTGGGCTACTCCCTGGCCCTGAGCTTGGTCTAGCTCATCTAGTGCATTTCTCTGGGGAATGATGGATCCTTCTCATACTTCTTGACTATTTTTCATTCCCGTGACCATCTCTTATGCTATGGGATTTAGATGTTGTCACTTGTCTATCACTAGTTTCTTTCTTTGTTACATAGCCTTTATTGGATTTCCTCTGTATCATATTCATACTATGTAGTGTCTTATCTTGATCTTTCATAATATTCTCGTTATATTCTATATATCTTTGTAGTTCTCTCTACAGGATTCTCATAGTTATATGCAGCTTCTTTCCATTCTTCCATTAGGATTTATCATAGCATTTCCCACACTAACATGTAGCCCTCTTATATCCTCTTTGTGGTTGTAGGACCCTATCGCATCCTCCATGAATATATTTCTCATACAAGAACCAAAATTATCTCCCGTAACTCTAACTTCTACAAGAAAATGTGCATGCAATAAATTTTTTGTTAAACAAAAATATATACATACACAACTCTGGAAAAATAGTGCATAAATTTTCTTTTTTTAATGCCACCAATCATCTTATTTTGATTTGAATGTAACTTCTATTGCTTAGATAAAATTTATACGTTCATGGATGGATTATTGACACCAACCGCACTCCTCGGAGCACGATCGCACCCACATGACCTTCTCCTTTAATGGCCCGAAAGAGATAAAACGCTCTTCCAATCCCTTATCGAGACTTTCTCACCCCACAGGTACTCTTCGGCGTGATCTTCCCCTTCTTGCTTATGAGGGATCAGAACTCGCGGCTTCATGAGTTCTCGTTTGATCACAGGGTTCTCGAAACCCTGAGACCCGATGGCTGGTCAACTCGCTGACTTCTTCCTATAAGGACTTTTGCTCTATTGTGGCTTTGCGCTATCGCGGCTTCGCTACCCGTGACACCAAATGCTTGGCTCTCCGACTCCCGAACCCCGATGCGCCGAGCGCCAATACGGTCCCCTTTGCACTTCCGCGACTTGCCACCTCGCACCTTCTCTACTCGCGACTTCCAACACTGATTTCTCTGTCTTTCGAGTCCCTATGTGACGAGACTCCGATATTCTCCTGTCACACTTTCGCTATCTCGTGCCTCACGATTTGAACCTTCCAATCTATAGACATTTAACTTGCGAGTCCCAAGATCGTGAGATCTCTGATCTCCGCCACCTATCTTGCACTCACTCCGGTGGTCCACGCGACTTATGTCACCACCGGAATATCGCTCCTCGCGACTTCGCGACTCCCTTTGCCAATTCTTTGACACAATTTTCACGAGATCCTGATAGGAAATCTCACAAATAACGCAACGGCCATAGCCGACTTATACCAACGCTCTTCCCTCCTGAGCTTAGAACCTTTTAGACACTTCCACCGTAATCTCCGTGCACCTCCGCAAGATCCAACGGCCCACAGAACTTCGCGAAATATCCTCAGATGATTTCGTCCATCCGTATTCCTTGTGAAAATCCACGAAAAGGAAGAAATGTCCCTCCATGAGACTCATTGTCTGCTTGCCAACCTGTGACGCTTCCCTCGATCGTTCAATGGCTATTTCCCTACACTTATCCTTCGATGAATTCAAGGGCCTACTCCTCCTAAGCTTGTTCTCGAATTCTCCAATCTTTTTGAGAACTTCTTGCGTGCACTCCTTGCGAAAAATCTTCAACCTTGTCTAAGTGTTGAAGTCTTTCAACCCTGTGCACTCCTGCAGTAGCAATATTTCAGTAATTTTCTCAGAATCGCAACTCTGAGACTTCACTTGGCCTACGCAATCCTTGCACGACACTATGCCTATTTGCACTCTCGAGAAAATGAGAACAAAAGCCTTCTCTAATTGAACCCTGCAGTCACGCCCTCCTGGCGGACAAATTCAACTGCACTCCTTGCAGGAATCTTCTGGCTCACTTAGAGAAACAATTGAAACTCATTCACTCACCCTCTCAGACTTCAATTCAACTATGAAATCACATACACATCTATTAAAATAAAATGTATGACAGGAAGCAAATATTCATGAACATAACATTAGAACATAGAGAATAGACACAACCATGGATTTGAATCAAAGCTTTCTTCTTATTAATTCAATATCTGTACATGGAGTGTTCTTCATACCATTCTCTACTTGTTCTTCTCCTCTTTCTCCTGAATTGATAATGTTACAATGATACAATGAGGGTGTCTATATCCGTTTTCCCTCTTGAACTCTAAGATATCAAATCTACAATTAAATTCCTATCTACCAACATTAACTAAAATAAATGCCATCTATCTACCTAAGGACAAGAGTTATCCGCTCAAGGTCCATTACAATATACAAGTGCGTTGTCTCTTAAATGAATCATTTAAGATCACGCAACAATCCCAAAGTGTTTCAAAATGTGTGCTGGCTTATCCAGTTGTCTTCCGCTCCACGTTGGCTCGCTTGATGTGTTGGCGATGCTCTTGCATCATACTCCTCGGCTTAAAAACTTTCATGGGCTCCTGTCCATGAGGTCCTGCATGGTCTGTCCATGCTTCTGTATCACTTCTTCGCTTTCCCAGCTGGCATCTTCCACTGGGTGGTTTTTCCATTTGACCATATACTCATAATATTCTTTCCTCCTCATCTTTTTACCCACTCTCTTGTCCAATATGTACTCCATCTGTGGCTTTTCTGCAATCGACATATGCTTCATCCACTGGATCAATGGTTGCTCAGTTGCAGTCTCTCCTTCTCCAGTCCTGTATGGGTACAAATATGCAATATTGAATATCAGAGATATTCCGATGCCATCCGGCAACTCAATCTCATAAGCGTTTTCTCCGAATTTTCTCAAGACCTTACATGGTCCGATTTTCTTCATTTTCAGCTTATTGTATGTTCCCCTTGGAAACCTTTCCTTCCTTAAGTGTGCCAGAACCAGATCACCAAATTCAAACTAAAGTTGTCTTCGATGCTGATCTGCTCTGCGCTTGTACTCCTGATTTGAATCTATCAGTCACTGCTTCACCCCGCTGTGAAGTTCTTCCATCGCCTCTGCAAATTCTTCTGCACTTGCGCTCTTAGTTATTATCTACTCTGAGTCCCTCAGTTCAGATAATCCTCTTGGATTCCTGCCATATACTATCTCAAATGGACTTTTGCTTGTTCTCTTGTTCACTGAGTTGTTGTATGAAAAATCTGCATGTGGCAACACATTGTCCCAACTGCTGTGGTTCTCTGTCACTAGGCTTCTGAGTAAGTCTCCCAGACTTCTGTTGACCACCTCTGTCTGTCCATCCATCTGAGAATGGTAAGCTGAACTAAACACCAAGTTAGTTACTATCTTCTTCCATAAGGTCCTCCAAAAATTCCTTATGAATTTTGTGTCCCTATCCGAAACTATGCTTCTTGGCAATCCATGAATTTGAATGACCTCCTTGAAAAACAAATTCGCGATGTGAGTCGCATCGCTGGTCTTATGGAATGGGATAAAATGTGCCATATTTGAAAACCTATACACTACCACAAATATGGAATCAACCCCTCTCTGCATCCTAGGCAATCCCAGTACGAAATCCATGTTGATTTCATCCCACGGCCTCTCGGGTATGGGTAATGGCTGATAGAATCCCGCATTCTGCTTTCTCCCCTTTGAATGCTGACAAATCCTACACCTATCAACAAATCGCTTGACCTCTTCTCGCATCCCTAGCCAAAAATATGATTCGCACAACTTCGCGAATGTTTTTTCATGGCCAAAATGTCCTGCTAATCCTCCACTGTGATTTTCTTTCAACAAGTTCTCCCTCATGGAGCAATTTGGAATGCACAGTTGATTTCCTATGAACAACAATCCTTCCTGGATCATATAATCTATCCATGGGCTTCTATCTCTGAGAACTGGATTCTCAACTGCTTCATATGCCTCTCCAAAATCTGCATCACCTGCATACATGTCTTTCAGATTTTCAAAACCCAATGTTTTGACTCGAAATTCCTGCAGCAACAAACACTTCCTGCTCAAAGCATCATCCACTTTATTAGCAGTACCCGAAATGCGTTTGATTACGAATGTAAATTTCTGCATATACTCTACCCATTTTTCATGTTTCTGATTCAACTTCTCCTGTTGACTCACAAACTGCAGTGCATGATTATCGCTATACAATACAAATTCTTTTGGGATCAAGTAATGCCTCCACTTCTTCAACGCCTGTATGATAGCATAAAAATCCTTATCATACGTGGAGTATTTCAGTTTTGCTTCATCCAGCTTCTCACTGAAATATGCTACTGGTCTGTCCTCCTAACTCAAGACTGCTCCTATGGCATACCCTCTTGCATCACATTTCACATGAAATGTCTTCTGGAAATCCGATAACACCAACACTGGTTGTTCCGTAATCTTCCGCTTCAACAGATTGAAGATCTTCTTAGCCGTTGTTGTCCAATGAAATGTCTTATGCCGCTTCTTCACTGTGTCCATCATTGCTGCGCTAATTCCACTGAAATTCCTGATGAACTTTCAGTAGAAACTAGCCAAACCATGGAAACTCCTCACCTCGAAAACATTTCTCGGTGATGGCCAATTCTTGATCACTTCCACCTTACTTCGATCCATATTCAATTCATTCGCCGAAATAACAAAACCCAGATAAATGAGCTCTGTCTTCATGAATGAAGATTTCTTCATGTTGATCAACAACTTCTCCTGCTGTAGCTTCCTCATCACAATGGCCAAATGTTTCAAATGTTCAGCCTTTGTCTTACTGAAGATCATTATATCATCCAGATATACGATGAAAATTTTTCCGATGAATTCCCTCAGGACTTCATTCACCAGTCTCATAAAATTACTTGGCGCATTTGTCAAGCCAAACGACATGACTAGCCATTCATACAGTCCTTCGTTTGTCTTGAAGGATGTTTTCCATTCATCGCCTTCTCTCATGCGAATCTGATGATACCCGCTTTTCAAATCAATCTTTGAAAAATAATTTGCCCCGCTCAAGCAATCCATCATATCATCCATTCTCGGCAGTGGAAACATGTACCTGATGGTAATTTTGTTGATCTCTCTTGAATCGGTGCACATTCTCCAACCTCCGTCTTTCTTCGGACTAAGCACTGTTGGAACAATGCATGGACTCAAGCTTTCTCTGACTAATCCTTTGTCCAACAAATCCTGGACCTGCCTCTTGACCTCTTCATTTTCTTGCGCTATCAATCTGTACACAACTTTGTTTAGCAAACTGGCTCCTGGTATGAGATCAATATGATGACTCACACTCCTCATTGGTGGCAACGAACGAGGTAATTCATCCACTATGATATCAACGAACTCTTCCAGCAGTTCCTGAATCTCATCTAGCAAATCATCCACTCTTGTGCTAGTCAGAACAATTCTCGGCTTTATAACCACAAAGAATTGTGGATCTTCCTTCTTCTCCATCTCCGTAAGAAGCTCCTTCCCAGTCATGAGAAGTATTTTGTTGCTTACCTCTGGTTTCACCTCTTTATCCTTTATTGGAAGCAACCTGTGTGTCCTCCCATCCTTCTCTAAAGTATATGTGTTCATTCTCCCATAATGAACCACATTTATATCATATTGCCATGGTGTACCTAGCAATAAATGACATACATCCATGGGAATGACATCACAGAGTATTTTATCATTATATCCTCCTATCTTGATGTCAACTAAACACTGTTTAGTGACACTCACCTGATGTCCCTTCTACAGCCATGAAACTTTATATGGACTCAGGTGATCACTCGTCTCTAGCTCCAGCTTTTCTACCATCTCGGTCGAAACGATATTGTCTGTGCTTCCGCTGTCCACAATAACCTTGCATTCCAATCCTTGGTTTTGCAAGATTTCCTGAATAGTCTGGTCCTTTGAGCTGAGTCCTCCACCTCCTTCCCAGGTGTCAAAAGATCTTTACGCATTATCAGTGACCTTCCACTTTCTGTGTCTTCATCCTCAACATCACGCCTCTGCACTTCAGCGATGTGAGCTTCTCCACTATCCTTCTTTTTCTCTGGACACTTGAATGACTTGTGCCCATCCTTTCCACATGTGAAGCATGTGATTACTCCACCTCGGCCTCTTCCCCTACCTCTGGTACGAGGAAAATTGTTTGCGTTAGCATAATCTCCTCTCTATTCATTATGTTGTCTTCTTTGCTCAATATCTGGTCCTCGCTGTGAGGTTCCACCTCTTTCAACTTTACCCTGAGGTTTCTTCCATTCCTCCTTGGGCTTCTAGAATTTCTCCTGGGAAACTGCCTTGCCTCTGGGCTGACTTCTACCTCACCCTCACTGACCTTGCTTTCATCTCAGCTTCTCTTCTTCTTTTAGAGCCATCTGATAGCCATCCTCTACAGTTCGGATGGTTACCATGCTCAATTCATCCTAAATGTCATATCTCAGACCATTCAGATATCTAGCAACCTTCTCATCATCGCTCTCCCGATGACCTTCTCTGATGTTCAGTTGATAGAATTCCTCAGTGTATTCTTTCACTGTCATCAATTTCTGTCTTAGGTTCTGCATTCTCCTGAACAGAGTAATTTGGTAGTCCCTTGGGATGAACTTTGCCTTCATCTTCACAATCATTCGATCCCAACTCTTGATCTTTTGCTTGCCTTTGCAGCGTCTGTCATCTTGTAGCTCGTCCCACCATAATGTTGCATGTCCTTTCAAGCGCGTGACAGCATGTCATACCTTCTTATCCTCTTCGATATCCTCATAATCAAAGTAAGTGTCAAGAGCTCTAATCCAATCTAGCAACTCTTCTGCATCCAGATTCCCCTCGTAGATTGTAATGTCCATTTTTTCTTTCGCACCCATCTTGGCGATAGATTTAATCAATCGCTCAGTTGATGCATCTTCGGCTGCAACTTCTTCATGTTGTTCAGCTTCAACTTCGCCTTCGGAATCACTGAGATCCCCTGCACCGGTTGTGCGTCTCTGCGTTGCCTCCATGTCTTCTAGTCTCGCTTGGAGATCACACATCTATCTCTCCATTTCTGGATTTCCTACCAGCCTACCTCTTCTTCGCACATCCCTGTCCTCCGGACTAGGTGATTGCCTTTCTCTCCTAGGTGGCATGATGAATCCTGTCTTTCCCTATTACAGAAAACAAAGAGTCTTCTCACTCTGATACAACTTGGTGCATATCAGAGTGCTTCTCTTTTCTTCACTCCTCTTGCCTGAAATATACAGACAATAAATCCTCTCTGATACCACTCTGATGACAACCGCACTCCTCGGAGCATGATCACACCCATAGGACCTTCTTGTTTAATGGCCCGAAAGAGCTAAAACGCTCTTCCAATCCCTTATCAGGACTTTCTCACCCCACAGGTTCTCTTCGTCGTGATCTTCCCCTTCTTGCTTACGAGGGATCGGAACTCGCAGCTTCGCGAGTTCTCGTTTGATCGTAGGGTTCTCGAAACCCCAAGACCCGATGGCTAGTCAACTCACTGACTTCTTCCTGTCGAGACTTTTGCTCTATCGCGACTTCGCTACCCACGACACCAAACGCTTGGCTCTCCGACTCCCGAGCCCCGATGCGTCGAGCGCCAATACGGTCCCCTTCGGACATATGTGACTCGCCACCTCGCACCTTCACTACTCGTGACTTCCAACATTGATTTCTCCATCTTCCGAGTCCCGATGTGACGAGACTCCAATATTCTCCTGTCGCGCTTTCGCTATCTCACGCCTCGTGACTTGAACCTTCCAATATATAGACCTTTAACTTGCGAGTCCCAAGCTCGCAAGATCCCTGATCTCTACCACCTGTCTTGCACTCGCTCCGGTGGTCCACGCGACTTACGTCACTATCGGAATATCGGTCCTCGCGACTTCATGACTCCCTTTGCCAATTCTTCGACACAATTTTAACGAGATCCCGATAGGCGATCTCACGAATAACGCAACGGCCCTAGCCGACTTATACCAACGCTCTTCCCTCCTGAGCTTAGAACCTTTTAGACACTTCCACTGTAATCTCCTTGCACCTCCACAAGATCCAACGACCCATAGAACTTCGTGAAATCTTCTCGGATGATTTCGTCCATCCGTCTTCCTTGTGAAAATCCACGAAAAGGAAGAAATGTCCCTCCACGAGACTCGTTGTCTTCTTGCCAACCTGTGACGCTTCCCTCGATCATTCAACGGCTATTTCCCTACACTTATCCTTTGATGAATTCGAGGGCCTACTCTTCCTGAGCTTGTTCTCGACTTCTCCAGTATTTTTGAGAACTTCTTGTGCGCACTCCTTGCGGAAAATCTTCAACCTTGTCTAAGTGTTGAAGTCTTTCAACACTGTGCACTCCTGCAGCAGTAGTCTTTCAGTAATTTTCTCAGAATCGCAACTCTAAGACTTCACTTGGCCTGCGCACTCCTTGCATGGCACCGTGCCTATTTTCACTCTCGATGAAATGAGAACAAAATCCTTCTCTAATTGAACCCTGCAGTCATGCCCTCCTGGCGTACAAATTCAACTGCACTCCTTGCAGGAATCTTCTGGCTCACTTAGAGAAACAATTGAAAATCATTCACTCACCCTCTCAGACTTCAATTCAACTATGAAATCACATACACAGCATATAAAAGAAAATGTATGACAGGAAGCAAATATTCATGAACATAACATCAGTACACAGAGAATAGACACATAACCATGGATTTGAATCAAAGATTTCTTCTTATTAATTCAATATCTATACATGGAGTGTTCTTCATACCATTCTCTGCTTATTCTTCTCTTCTTTCTCCTAAATTGATAATGTTACAATGATACAATGAGGGTGTCTATATCCATTTTCCCTCTCGAACTCTAAGCTATCAAATCTACAATTAAATTCCTATCTATCAGCATTAACTAAAATAAATGTCATCTATATACCTAAGGACGAGAGCTATCCGCTCAAGGTCCATTACAATATACAAGTGCATCGTCTCTTAAATGAATCATTTAAGATCACGCAACAATCCCAAAGTGTTTCAAAATGTGTGTTGGCTTATCTAGATGTCTTCCACTCCATGCTGGCTCGCTTGATGTGTTGGCGATACTCCTGCATCAATTATCCTCCTCAATACCTTTCCAACAACTTTTATTTTTCTCAAATTTAAGCTCTGAGATGAAATTTATGATCAATTGAATATTGCCACTTTACCCCTTTTGTGCGCATTCATTCCTAGTGAAAAATAATCTCAGATGCCAACTTTTTCCACTTACAGAGGTGAATCTATTAGGAACTGTAGAAACATTTGTATTATAAAATAATAATAATGGTAATATTGAATTCACAACAACTCTCAGATTGTAAAACTAATAGTCCATTCAAAATCTGCATCAATCTAGAAATGACAACTTTGTCATTTTAGTACTTTCTCCTAACTTGGAAATATGTCCCCTGATTAAGCATCCTTTCACCACATTATTTGTAATTTTGATAGAATCCAAATTGGGTATATGAATTCCTACCTTTCCAGCGATATATCAAAATTTAACCCTTATCTAAGATTTGAGTTGATACGTATGGCTTGAAGAAGTTTGTGTTGTTTTCCTATTTTCAACATTGTATGCTACAAGTGTCTTTTCTCTCATATTGTACACTTTTTGGTATTTGTATTCCGAATATGGTTCTATGGTTGTCCTCTATGGTCCATAAGGTTTTCATATACTACTCCTACACCCCAAATTGACTTTTAAGAAAGGAGTTATGCCCTCTGGAGGTAAATAGGTACTCAAATTATACCATGTATTGCTTCAGCTATAAGTTTCTCACACAATCTTTGTTTTCCATGCAGAGTAGCTCATTGGAAATATCTCACTGAGATCTTTTATTTATGTTAAAAATATTGTGCGCATGAAAGGTACAAATAATTCTCAAGTTTTTGACTACCTGGAAATGTCATTTAGGCCCTCAAAATGCCTCTGCAAGTCGATGACCTCCAAACACTATAATTTTTCATGAAAAAAAAATTCTCTTTATGTTGTAATGATCCTTTATTATGATTGCACAATATATTGGAATTACCTTTGCAACCTTTTCCATTAAGAATATTAACTTACCTTTTACCCTAACTTCCACGAACACGATGACCTACAAGCCTAACACGATCTTCAATTCAGGGGAACTTTTCCCATCAAGTTGTCAAATGACATGGTCTTAACATTTTCCGACAACTCACAAACCATGAGCCAATCATATTATTTCATGCAAAATTCATCTTCATAAAGGTTAAGTTAATCCAATTTATAATTTTCCAGAGCCTGCAAATTGTGAACCAATCAGATTCTTTCGCTCATATTTCCTCTGCGGAAAGGTCATTTTCAAATAATTTTGTAATTTTTTGTAACTTGTAAAATACGATCCAATATGATTCCTTCATGAATAAATTTTATCGCGGACAATTCAAGTGTCATGTCATTGAGATCTACCCGTGACCCATGGCCTGGAATCCTTCACAACCTTTTCACCTACAAACTTCTTCCGTAAACTTCTCTCTACGATCATATTCTCATGGACCTCTTCCAATGGATTTTCCTCCCTCTGTAGGCCTTCCCTCCACACAATTTCTTCCACCCCCATACCTCTTCACATGATCCTTTTCTTGCGGACTTTTTAAGTGGTGTGTCGTTAATTTTTTTCTGCAATCCACAAGCCTATTGGTCCTAACATCCCAAACTCTCTTCCACAGAGTGTTCTCTTGTGAGACCTCTCTCCGTGAGCTTCTTTCTCTATGAGCCTATCTTGCAACTAAATCAGATTTAGACCGTCGATATTTAATGTCTAAAATGATCTGGGTCATCAATTCCTCAAACTCAGTCCCACGACCCCTTCCTTCTTCCATCCTAGAACTACCACCGTGGACCTTGTCATTTCATGTCATCATTATAGAAAATTTCTCAAAAATTCTAAAAATTATACAATTTTGAGAATTTTTATAATTTTCTCCCAAATTATTCCATGAGTAAATTGGGAAGTTTTTACTCATTCCATAAAATTAATGTCAGTTTTTTATCACCAAGTTGAATTCTATCTGGGTCGTCACTTCCCTAACTCTTCATTTTCCATTAAAACATGAATTTCAACCTCCCAGGAAAAAAATAGCTTTGTAACATGCAAATTGATGACATGAATCCCCTCATTTGACTAATATGAGGTGAATTATACTCAAACATGCTCATGAATTTGGGTATTTTACTTCAGTTCACTAATTTCCCCTAAATTCATCATAAGTGAACCTCTACAACAACATGTTTGTGAAAAATTAACACTGGTCTTGGCCCATACAGGCTCTGTGTTGAACCTTCTACCCTGATACAAATATGTAATTCTTTCATGGCTTAATTGAGGAACATTACCATGGATAATTACACATAAAATATTTTCTTTTGCTAAATAATCATGTATCTTAACAACTATAGGAATACTCATAGATTGATCCATTTTCTAATACCTTTAATTTTAATGCAACTACAACTTACGGAAATAAACATGAATTAAGCAAATTAACTGCATACAAAAACATATAAATTAATTATTTCACATAGAATTAATACACAACGAAATGAACCATAAATATAACATAGAACAATACAAAACACTTATCTTCTTAAAATAGTTGTGCAACCAACTTCTTGGGACGGTTGTTCCACCTAGCCATAGACTTTTTATTCCAAATCTCAACATCTAGTCACCCCTTAGCTGGGGATAGGAAACCAAAAGATAGGGTGTCTCTCAATGTTCACTCACAACTCATATAATCCCACAAACCATTGTTATTCTACTACAAATATCTTTAATTTCCTCCAATTCTCTTCCTCTCGACCTGCCCAACCGAAGAAATGAAACCCTTCAATACTCTTAGTCCATCAGGCATCCCATTAGTTTATCAGGGTCCCTTTGGCACAAGTAACCATGAATATCACTACTAGAAACTCAAGGGAACTCACACTTAGTAAAACTACCTAGAAACAATATCAGTAAGCTTGTTGCTCCAGTGAAATGCTCATAGGATTTCACTCTTCAAGCCTTCCAACCTGGTTTGTCTAAAAGCTTGACAACTTGCTTCTTCATTCTTCAAATCCAATAACACTCTAGAACTTTCCCCTTATTGTCTCTCAAGTTCCAGTGCACTTCTTTCATGCTTTATTCCTCGTGGTCATGCAAAAACATGATTGTAAAAATTTACCCCTTTGGCGATGTAAATTTCACTTTACCCCAAGACAATTGACTACTCACTCTCCCCAATGTTGACTGCACTTCATCCTCATGCGCCCAATAACTATGTAGTGTGACCTATCACACCCACCCTCTTATAAGTATTCAATGATTGGGATCTCATACACTCAACTAGAAAATAGAAGGTTGTCCCCAATGATAGTAAAATTCATAAATCTGTGTTTGGATTAATACCCATAAATAATTTCTCCCTTAGAATCCTCTTAGAACCTCCCTTATCTTGTGAAAAAACCAACCCCCATCTCTATCCATCTCCCCCAGAAACTCGTATCATATTTTATTATTAAAAATAAGAAATACAATTCACATATTATTCTTAAGTACCAAATACTTGCATACATAAACACCATAAATATTCAGAGACAATATAGAAAAACTCTTTTTTAGAGTTTTTCCACAGATGAGTGCATGATTTTGTTGATTTTTGTAGCACTTGGGGATGAATTTTTCAAAACAAATAACAAATCTAAGGTCCTCTTTCAAAATATCCCATTTCACAAAAAAAACATTTGAATCAGAGCTCTGAAAGTGAAGATATCACCAGTTTAAAATCATCCATTTTATAAGGTCTTCGTGATGTCAGTGAGACTGCAGAGCTCATAAATTTTTACAAGGTTCTCATATTTCTACCAGATTAGTTCCATTGGATAGAGAATTTTTAGAGTTTTTTTTTGGTATATTATATGTGGTGTTTCCAATAGATATTTGACTCCTCATGGAATTTCAATGGCAGTTAGAAGACCTCAATAAAGTGATCACACTCACAAGATAGGAGAGGTATATTATGGACGAATATAATCAGGAAGCATATGCTACGTATAGTTTTGAGGCTAGATTTAATGATTGGTATATGGAAAGTTGTCAGTTCTTGGATGACGACCACTTGTAGACTTTATTTGATGATTCTGCTCCACCTCATGTAGAGCCCATCCTAGATAGTATATAAGAGATTTATTTGTATATTCTTCTTCGGTTGTTTAATTCTCTAGTAGTAAGGGATGAATTTTTTGCAAGTTCTACACATTTCAACCCACATGACCAATGTCGATATTTGGATCATCATTTTTTAGTTTGAGTTTCTATATCTTTTCATAACGTTCACATGAGCACTTAGACATGGGACCTAGGTTTACAGTGGTGCTTGTACTACTTTTGCGTGCTGGCTTGTATTCATACATGGGACACTCATTCTTTAGCCTACTTCATCATTATGGTTCACACTTATCCATGGAACCCTGGTATATGGTTGTACACGTTCACAACAACGTTGAAGACAACAATTTCATAAGGGGGATTGAATGTAGTGTATCTAGAGAAGTGATGGGGGGGGGTGCGTGAAGGGCCCATAATGATAATAGTGGAGGTCATTCAATGCAAGGTGGAATAGGTCCATTATATTATTAAATAAGGCCCACTATGGTAGTTATATATATTAGTGTGAACATAATAAATGTAACATGACTTCTTAGAAGGTTCTTCTTCTAGAAGTTTCCTCATTTAGAATTTTGTTAGGTGGATGGTAACACTATATAAAGGGGTTCAAGAAATGTAATGGGAGGCAAGAAGAAGTATTTTATTTAGAGCGGAATCTCCTTAGGAAGTTTCTCCCTCGAAGAGGCAAGTGAACATGATATGATCCCTTCCATAATATGATCATTTGTATGGTGTTTCCCTACCTCAAGGGTTTTCATAATAATAAAATGTGGCTTTTATATATTGTTCTTTAATCTATTGTGGTGTGTTTGTATTCAAGTATTTAATAATTAAGAATTACATCACTTGGTCATAGCCACATTCATATCTACATTATGCCTTAATTAAAGTTGAGATTATAGTAGAGATGTTACAATATTTTTTATTATGTTTATAAAAATGACAATGTTTTTATCATATTAAGTGTATTAACTACAAATGCATTTCACTATTAGTATTGTAAACATGACCAACTTTTTATTATATTAACTATAGATGCACTTAGGTACTCTAAATGCAATAATAAATTTGTAATTTTATGATAGATTTTATACTTACATTATAAATCTATGTTATAATCAGGTCTTAGCATCCATGAACAAACTTTACTTAATTACTTAATTAAATTATTATTATTATGTGAGCAATTATGAGATATGATTTTACTAACAATATAATTCAAAATACCATTCCATTTCACATTTTTTTCAATCCGCGCCTAGAATGTGATAAATTGTGAAGCAAGAAATGCAGAGAGAAAGATAGAACAAAAAACAGTATATTCAAATGTATGAAGAAGAGTGAAAAAACGAAGTTACAATGTAAAGGGAAATAGCTGAGCTAAATAGGCTCAAGCAAGACAAAAATAGAAAGTACAGCTGACCAAGACAATTGGTAGTGTACAGTCAGACTGTTGAGGTTACAATATATTTAACACTCCCTCTTAAACTCAACAGTTACAATCATCAACACTGATTATGCCTAAGTGTTGTCTCTGAAAATCAAAAACTGACTTTCCTAGTGGCTTTGTAAAGATATCAGCAAGATGATCTCGAGAACCATAGAATTGTAGTGCAATATCACCATTATTGACTAGCTCACATATGAAATGAAAACGAGTGTCAATGTGTTTTCTTTTCTTGTGAAACACATGATTTTTGGATAGAGCAATTGCTGAAGTATTATCATAGAAAATAGGAGTTGGATCCTTTTCTGTATGTGACATATCTTTCAATATTCTTCTCAGCCATACAACTTGACAAGAAGTTGAGGTAGAAATTACATACTCTACCTCTGCAGAAGATATTGAAACAATTGGCCGCTTCTTTGATGCCCATGAGATTAGGTTTGTGCCCAGTTGAAAAACATGTCCAAAGGTGCTTTTCTTGTCATCTAGGTTGCCTGCAAAATCACTATCTATGTAATCAGAAAGTTGATTACTATCAGATTTAGTGTACCATAAGCTGAAATTGAGAGTTCCTGCAACATATCTCAAAATTCATTTCGCCATTTTACAATGAGAATCTTTGGGTGATTCCATGAAACTGGAAACAAGGTTGGTTGCATACCTAATGTTAGGCCTAGTTGTTGTAAGATACAACAAAATACCTACTAAACTTTTGTATAAAGTAGAGTCCACTATAGGACCTTCATCATTCTTGCTCAACTTTGTGCCTAAAGGGATGGGAGTTTCTGTTGGATTGCATCCTTCCATACGAAATCTTTTGATGATGTCTGCTGCATACTGTTGCTGACAGACAAAAATGCCTTTGGCTGATTGATGAACCTCAATCCCTAAAAAATATTTCATTATGCCAAGATTTGTCATCTCAAACTCAGATTGCATGGCATGTTTAAAATCCATTAACTCAAGATTTCCTGTATAGATCATGTCATCAACATA
>ML796875.1:8855-40781 GCA_009831015.1 Picea engelmannii
GTTGAAAACGTTGCATATTTTAAACACGTGTTTTTCTACAACATGTATCTATCTTAATTTTTACTTAAAAGTAAAATCTAAAAATACCCTTTTGACGAGAACATTTTAACAATTATGAATATAATTTTTCCATAATTTTTCGTGGTGTATTTTTAGAGATACGGTTTTTTCATTTCACCAAATCATAATCTCACCTAAAAATATTATGCAGTGATTTTTTTATAAAATTAGATAAAAACAATGAAAATGAAAACAAATTATACCCAATGAAAGTAGATTCAATTTTTAAAATGTTGGTATCAATTCTCAAACTAAATTTTGAGTATTTGTAGGAGTCCGCTACCTCCAAAGATGAAGTAAGATGGAGAGAATTTGCAGTTTCCTGCAAACAGTCCCATTTTCAAGTTTTCGGTCGAAATATTCTTTCGGTCGAAACCTAATTTTTAACGGAATCCGTTAAAAATAAACGTTTCAGCCGAAAAGTATTTCGGCCGAAATATTCTTACCATGGGAAAATAATTCATCCAAAAAACATTGTACACGAATTTTGAGGGCACCGTTAAATTTGACGTGAAAATTTTCGGCCGAAAAATATTTCGGCCGAAAGTAACATTTGTTCGGCCGAAAAATTGCCGCTAGAAATTTTGGAGACCCGATTGTCACGAAAGTGTTACCCAGCTTCATGATTTTACTCATTTACATGTTCAATTTCAAAGAGGGACCAAAGAGAAAGATGTTGAAGGTGCAATATTTTAAGCACCCTCACATTGCAGAAAATTTGTATAACACATTTTTGGTGGCATATGGGAAATTGTCATGGAACGATGAAGTTCCACACTATTTTGCAAGAAATTTTTTTGCAATTTTTTTCTTGCATATGAGCCCTGATTACACTAGCCTACCGTCCAAATATTATGGGACTGGTAAATGATGTACATATGATTGCAAAGGGGCATATCGAAATGTGACAGTGACAAGGCCTCCACAATCTTTAGTACCTCACCCAATATGGTCATTTTCTTTAATTTCAGAGTTTCAGGCTATATCAAAGGTTGGAAAAGAGGCCATGAGTGTAATCAGAGGAAATTTGGAAGCAAATTTTTATGGTGTTGATATCGGCATGAACTGTCAGTGAGCAGAAGAAAATTCTTGGACCACATTTGTTTATAAAACATGTGAGGATTTAGCTACAATGTCAACATAAGAGGTTTTGGAAGCTAAACAATATTTTCAGGATGGTTGGAACAAGGTCATTTAGAATGATGACCCGAACTGCAGATTCATATGTGTTCTAGTTACAAAACCTTTGATACATTTTCTGATAGTTTACTTCTAATTCTAGATTGAGATATCATTGTATAATCGAGTTTACTTCTAATTGCAGTTTGGAGATATGTTAAATGAATCTCCAGTAGGTAGGGGACCTGATTCAACAAATCTAAATTTGGATTAGTTGAATTAGGTATGTGCTTTCTAATAGTTTTTTAATTTCCACTCTTTTGAATAAGAGATCAACAAAATTTATAATTTTGAATAATTGTGAACACATTGAATCCTACATTTAGTTCTTAGTTGTGTCGTTCACAGATCCATATTCCATCTCGTACTACTTGGGCAGGGTTGTATCAATTCTAATTGGGAGAGTTTGAAGACGGTGGGAGTTCATAGGTATCATTTAATGTCTTAAAATCATTTAAATTTAATGTATTCTAATCATTTAAATTTAATTTTTCAAAATTTTAAATTTGAAATGTGTTATATACGCTAATATGGGGAAGAGAGTACTTAAGAGTATTCTTGGAAGGGAGATTGATATTGAGGAGGAAGCACACAGATTTGGGAAGGATGTGTTCATTCAAGATGATTCATAAATGTATGTTTTTGACTTTTATCAATTTTTTGTTTTCACAAATTTTTAGTTTAACCTTTCCTATTCAACACCTTAATAAATTGTTTTGAAATATATAGAACCCCTAGATAACTTTATCGTTGTCTTAAATGGTGTACAATCAAATTTATTTAAGGTTAGATCATGATGAAGACGTAATTTTGAACTTGAACATTCGAATATTTGAGAACAAACTCTATCCCACATCAGAAAAGAGAGTTTCTAAATTTTCTTCGATTGCATTCCCTGCTTTCTTGTCTAAGAATGGCGTAATATGGACATTTTTGTTTTCTACAACGAAGTGAATTCCTTCTTGCCAGGGTATTGTCATTGCCAAACTCTTAACTAAATTGGTTACTAATCACAAAAATCAACATTCAATTAGATTTACAAATAAGCTCATACATATTGTATGTGTGAGCTACCTCACACATAATTGCAAAGAGCATTTCATTATATTAAATAATATGAATACATCCCATTTAAATGGTTTTTGAAGAATGACTCAATATACATGTGCAGATTTTTGTTTACTTTGTACATGCAAGATTATATGAGAACATTCATTCCATCACAGAAAGAAGAGATAAGTATTTTTTGGAAGAATGGTTTTTAAAAAGGAGATTTGTGAACTTTTTTAGATAAAAATTTGTTTTTTGGAAGAATGGATTAATATGGAGATTTATGACTCCTTTAGTTTGAAAAGGAATTGTGGAATTTGATTATATGACCACTGCAGAAGAAGAGAAAAGTATTTAATTGCTGGGGAGATTAGTATTTTATTTCTCTGTAAATATGAACTCGGATGAGAATTTCGGAACGATTTGGGACCTTAACCATAAGGATAATTTCACCTGAAGGATTTTGGACTTTATCCACACAGAGATAAGTATTTCATTGGAAGAATTACTTAATATGGAGATTTGTAATTTTTCTTCATACACTATATTTATTTTCATATTATTATCTAACTCTAAAACACATTTTGTTTTACCAAAAACACAATAACATCACCTAGCATGGAAATTTGGGAATTTCACCTAAAGGATTTGAGACTTTATCCACAAGGATAATTCCACCTGAAGGATTTGGGACCTTATCCATAAGGAGAATTTCACCTGAAGGATTTGGGACTTTATCCACAAAAAGATAAGTATTTCATTGGAAAACTATCTTAATATGGAGATTTGTGAACTTTCTTCATTCACAGTTCTATATTTATTTTTAGATTATTATCTAACTCTAACTCACATTTTTTTTTACCAAGAACATAATTTTTCTCTTTAAATTTTTTTGAAGATAGGATTTACAAATCGTTTAAATCATGTACTCTTAATTGGACAATAGTTCTATCTTAAATTGGTTTAACTGTGGTTGGGTATGTTACTATTTATTATTGTTTTATTTAATATCTAGTTGTACAATATATATGTTAATATCTGTTATTTTTTTTATTATTATTGTTTTTTATTGTTACAGATGTCTAAATTATATTTGGTGGAGAATATGTTTACAATATATTTTGTGTGAAAGAGTACTCTAGGGGATGAGACTTAACTCTTTTGGTATGTATGCCCATTTTTTTTTAATTACAATTTTTGAATCTTGTATTATTTTGCATGTTTGAATTGTAAATTTTTAATTTTTGAATTTTTGACTTGCAGGTATGAAGTGTCTTGAAGCAATGGCTTAGAGTCCATAATTTTGGAGTTAAATGTATTAGTTTTTGTTATCATCCTAAAATGGATGGGGAACTTATGTATTTTATAGTGTAACTATTCATACTTTGATTATAATATATATATATATATATATATATATATATATATATATATATATATATATATATATATATATATATATATATATATATATATATATATATATATATATATATATATATATATGTATGTATATTTCACAAATTTGGAATTCAAAATAAGAATTTATTGTCTCATATTTGATTTCTCAAAGTTGATAAAAAAAAGTGGCAAAGTTAACTAGTAATGAACTAATATTTTGTATATTTTCTTTTTTACTATGTATTAAATTAAACATCTTGAACTCTTAAATATTTTTCTGCTATGTATTAATTTAAATGTTTCATTTTATGTTCACTGTAGATTATAAAAAATATGATCAACTCTTAAATATTGTTTTGCTATGTATTAATTTAAATGTTTCATTTTATGTTCACTCTGGATCATCAAAAGTATGATTATATTAACATATCAAATAATTTTAGTGGCATGATAAAAAAAACTAAAGGAAAGATAAGCATATGAGATCTGTTAAATAAATTGGTTACATAGATGCGCTTAACTAATAAAAAAATTAAAGGAAAAATTAAAGGAGCATATAAGATCATACATCTGCACTAAACTAATAAAAAAACTAAAGGAAAAACTAAAGGAGAGACATGGATATGGGAACTCTTAAATAAATTGGTTACATTTATGCACTTAACGAATAAAAAAAACTAAAGGAAATGTATGCATATGGGATCTTAAATAAATTGGTTACATAGATGCATTTAACTAATAAAAAAACTAAAAGAAAGATATGCATATAAGATCTGTTAAATAAATTGGTTATATCTAGATACATTAACTAGTAAAAAAAAACTAAGGGAAAGATAGACATCTGAGATGTTAAAATTAATAAAAAAAACTAAAGGAAAGACAAGCATATGTGATGTTAAAATTAATAAAAAAAACTAAAGGAAAAACTAAAGGAAAGATAGACATATGATGTCTGCTAAATAAATGAAAAGAAAAAATTAAAGTGAAATAATACAAGAATGTGAACTATTATTTATCTATTTAAGAATATGCAAAGTTAATAATACAAGAATGTGAACTGTTTATATATATTTAAGAATATTGCAAATTCAATAGATAGACAGGAAACAATTGAATTGTCAAACATACAAGATTGCAACATTGCATATCTATTTAAGAATATATGACAACTTAGACAACATGCTAAACCATGCAAAACTTATTTGAGAATATATGGTAGTAGAAAATGCTTTAAACATGCAAAACCTATGCTGATATGAACTGCACTAAAAAGAATAAATTTTCATGATCTACCAATTTCCTTTCAGAAAACTTATATTTGATTTTGGAATAAGGTAACCAATGTGGAATTCAAAGGGGGAGGTATGCATTCAAGCATTGTTTTTTAGACATGCCAAAGAACAACACATACCCCTTGTACAACTCAGATAACATGCATGAAAGATAATTACATTAGGAAAATAATTTGTAGGCTATGGTTTAGTACTATTCACATAAACCCACATTGTTGTAAGGGTCTTCACCTGACTTTAGGAATGGTTGTATTAATTTCCTTTTAACTTTGTTAAAGTAGAGATCTATTAATTACAATTTAATTCACTTGACTTTAGCAAAGGTTGTATTAATTTCCTTAACTTTGTTAGAGAAGAGACCAATTAATTACAATTTAATTTTAATTTAATTTTAGTCAAGTTTTATTACAACAAGTGAAAGACATGTTTAATTTTTTTTTAGTTGCTACAATATTAATTGAAAAAAAGAAAACAAGTATCAATTAAATAAGTCAATTCTCTCAAATCTAGGTATTCAAATTTTCTTTGATTGGTGCAATAGTAAAAAAAATAAAATTCTCGAGATAGAAGAAATCCAAATTAATTAGGTAATGTTTATACAATAAAATCTTGAGATAGAAGAGATGTTGAACTCTTTTTTGGTTTGTGTGATAATGATAAAATAAAATGCTAAAAATGATGTGATTGTAAAATAAAAGCTTTAAATGGAAGAAATAATCAACTCTTGTTTAATTTTATCATGTAACTTCATTAATAAAATGCTAAAGCTAGAAGAGATATCAACCTCAGTTCATATACCGAAGTAATAAAATAAAATATCAAAATGAAAGAGATGTTTTTAACTTTTCTTTAATTTTGAAAACAATATTTAAAATAAAATTCTCACTACACAAGAGGTATATCTAGTGTGTTTAACATTTTTTTAGCTTAAAATAAAATGTTCACTACATAAAACATATACAACTCAATTGTGATTGGTGTAATGCTCATAAAATAATTTTGATTGGTGTAATGGTTGAAAAACAGAGATAAAATATGGTTGAACCATATTTTATCTGTGGTTTTTAAGAATGATCCGAATTTTTTTTTATATGTACCCTTTTTATAAATATCTTATTTGGAAATATGATTGAAAATAGTCAAAACAAGTCATCAAATTCTGGAATGTACTTTCAATGAAAAATAAAAAATTATGGAATATACATGTGCCACTTGTTTAAAAACAACATAATGGTATTCCATATTCAATTATTCGTTCATGATCAACTTTGGACATTTTCCATTTTATAACCTTTTTTTTATTATTATTGAACTTCTATTAACTTTATGCACACTGCACATACCAAATGACTATATTGACAACTTGTGACATATGAATGGTAGTCCTAAAAGTGAATATGAGTATCAGTTTGATGAGTTTCTTGAAAAAATATCCTTTCAGTACTATGGATCCTCTTTCATATATAAAACTATTATCATCAAAATCTTCTAATAGCCTCATCTTTTGTTCCTTGCATCACATCAAATAATATTTCACGTTATTAGTGTTGTCTATAGGTATGATCATCGCAGAAACATATCCTACAAATAATTGGATATATTGGACAACAAATAATTCGTGTTAGATTATCACACAAGTACATCTATAAGTTATTTGAAAAAAATTAAACATAAAAATTTTACCTTCTCTAACAAGATCATAAACTCTATCGCCATCAACTAACACTATAGTTTCATTTGATTACATCTCCTTTGAGCTTGCATGTGGCGTTTTCCCTTTTACATTAAGTTCAATATGTCTCTAAGATTTAACATATCCTCCTAGAATCACTTTTAGGTGTCCCTAGATTCCCTTACAGGTTTTAAAGGCTTTCCCTATTATGAAATTGCTAATTTAGTTTAAAATTAGAAATCTCTTAAATGTGAATTCCTTACTAAGTTGACTTCCCGCTTTTTCTCTTAAATTCCCCTTTTTCCCCTTTTATGTTGCATCTTTTCCCTAGTTTAATATTTTATTTTATTTTCCCTCTTTCCCCTTTTTACTTAGAACTAAAGAGGCAGGTGTGATATTTAACCCCTTTTTCCCCTTTTTATCAATAAATTAGTAACTTTATATTATCAAAAAGGTAAAACATTTAATTCCCTCATTACATTTTATAACAACATATTTTATATATTTTTTTTGAATAAATTAATTTCTTACTCTCTTCATGTTACAAGATTTTATGAAGATCATCATCTAAGTTGTTTTTATTCTAAATATTATTATTTATTTATTGAATTATATATATATATATATATATATATATATATATATATAAAGGTAGACTAAATTTTACTGCTAGCATAATTTAGACTTAGACCTTAGATTTTGTATTGGGCGACAATTAATTAGGGAAATTGTTTTAAAATACTCAACATGTTATTTGTCCTAAGGCCTTCTAGGTTCATCCCTCTATCATCTTCAACGTGACGTGCCCTTCAGGATGCACTAGGTGCTCCAAGGGTGTCACTCACCTCATTTGTTCCTTTGCGCGATGTGCCCTTCAGGAGACACTACGTGCTCCAAGGGTACCACTCACCTATTGACTGATTGGTAGACATCAATAACCCCTGGAGTCAACAATCTACCAAGTGAACTTGTGGGAGACTAAGGGCTTCTAAGGAATAAGGCCCCCACCTTATTGCGTGCCCCATAGAATCATTGTGAGCAATTGTTGTAGTCTTCCCTTACAACATCATGGGTCCTCTCGAACTAGGTAATTGTTATTCTATAGTTCGAGCCACTGTGGGAGTTCTAGTAGGTTGTGGAAGGGCTACTGTCCACACCTCTCCCTCAACATCTCTGGTCATTGTGCGTGACCCCTTTACTCCATATGTGAGTCTGGTCGACAAGCTATTGTCAGCCTGCATCATCAACAATCATGTCAGAAAATATCCATATCATATCATCTAGTCAGATCCACTAATATCACAGTAAAAACAATCAAACCCCAATGGCACACTCCCTGACTTGATCTAGAGTCCAAGGGGTTCCATCGATGCCTCTGCATCTGCGAGGTCAAAAAACCTGCACACTTAGTAAAACCGAGCCAATAGCACCTGTCTATGTCAATGTAGTAAAACAATATATCCTCTACCCATAACACATCATAATCAAAGTCAAATGTTTTAATAGCATAATAATCCAGATCACTTGCGAGCGAGTGTCCTCAAAGAATAAGTTCACAGAGTGCGCCAGAGAAGGATGTTACATTTCTTTTTTTACGAAGATGGCATAACCAATAGAATGATCGTGTAGATTTGAACTGACCCACACACCCATCAGACCATATCCATTATCGATCGAATCTGATTTTTCGTTCTTTCAATGAATCAAAAAATTTATCAAAACAATGTTGTACATAATGTGTGTCGTGTGCTCGATCATCACTTATATAAAAGTGATATTATTTAGTAACATGTCGATTGTCATTGGTTCTTTCTATGTTTGGAAGACTCCGTTGAGTGTGTCTATATAGAACATGGACAAATATCGTGACTTGATCAGAATGATAATATTCACTCTGTATTTCTTTTTGTGCAGTGAATGTGTAATTCTCTGCAAAATCAACTACAAACAAAGCTTTCCCTGGTGGAAACACTTCACGGGTTTGTTTGAATTGTAGATATTTCCATCAATATCTATGTGAATGCTTGGTTGACATAGACCACACCCTCTGCCTCAACAAAGGCCCCTACGCTCACCTCCCTGTGTTAAGGATCATTCAAATTTTACCCTCGAGCCAGAGTGTCTCCTTCGATTCTCCACTAGAATCTCCTTTGAAATTGACCCATAGTTCTTTTCGGCTCCTCACAGTATCTAAGCTGGTCATTTTTCTCTTCTCGACAGAAGAATAGAAAATCAGGTTTCGGGGTTTTCAAACTCCCAATGTCATGACCCTTTGGTTCCTGATTTCCCGATCTCCACTTCCCCAATAGGCTCTAATCTTCGGTTAGCTCTCTGGGCTAGGCTCGTGGTCCACATGAACTCCTTTCACATGACCTCCATCTTACCCCCTTTCAGGATTTCATGACTTCAAAGGCTGAAGTGCTTTGGCCTTCGATTCCCGCGATCTCATGAATGTCGATTTCCCGATATGACTTTTCTTTCGCGATTTTCTCCGAAGGTTGAGATTGTTGCCATGCATCCTCAAAGATGGACGACTCTCGTATGCTTCGGGGTTTTCACCTTGGAAATTATCGATTCCCCTATTATGAAGAGACGACATCAGTTGGGCCCACATGTAACTTACCTCCTCATCAGGATTTCGGACTTCACGATTTCGAATTGCAAGAGTATCCTGTCCTCAAGACCTCCGAAACGCCGAACCGCAACTTCTTCAGATCTTCCGACACATGTCCCAAATGATGGATGGTTCAGATCAAACCTCGGACTTCACCAAACACAAAGTCAAACCACTCACTTATATGAGCCCCGATGACCAAATCCCTGATGCCTTCTCGGGGTTTTTCCTCTGCTCACGAGGATTTAAACCCTATGCAACTCCTGTCAAATTGGATGGTTGATGGGTAACTGGGTGATGATCCAACGGCTCATGATATCCAGAGCTTGAACTCTGAATGAATTCGTAATCTCCCCACTTCTTTACCAGTTCGAACGACTGGCAGGATTTCGCAATTCCTCTCCACAAGATCCTAACCGTCTGTCTCTTCCTCCTTGATGTTCCCAGCGAAATGAATGAAGGACTCTTTCCCAGATCCAACCACTTATGCCACAACTCCAAATGCCTTCTAATCACTCAATGTGCACCAATGTCTTTTGCTACCTTCAATAGCTTCAAAGGCTTTATCCCTCTTGATATTTCTCCCAACAAAATGTCTTAGAGAAGAGTCTTGCGTGCACTCCTTGCGGCAAATCTTAGACACTTCCAAGTGTTGAATACCTTCGACTCTATGCACTCCTGCAGCAACAGTCTTTCACACCTTACTCAGGTTCGCAACCCTGAGACTTTTCTTTTCCTGCACACTCCTTGCACGGCTCCTGTGCCCAACTGAACTTCTACGGAAATGAGAACAAATGCTACCGATCTAAACCCTCTGTCAACTCACTTGTTGCGGACACTTCGACTGCACTCCTTGCAGGAATTCTTTCTCAGATAGAGAAACAATTGAAACTCATTCCCTCTTCCTTTTAGACTCCCTCTTAGAACATGAAATCATATACATAGCATATCAAAGCAAATGTATAACAGGAAGCAAACATTCATGAGTATATCATTCCACATCAATACACATAGAACAACCACAAAACCATGAATTTGAATCAAAGCTTTCTATTAATCCAAATATTTGTACATGGGTGTTCTTCAACAGATCTCTACATGCACTTTCTCTTCCTTCTCCCTGATAATGATACAATACACAATGAGGGTGTCTATATCCCGTTTCCCTCTTCCACTCTAAAACTGTCTAATCTAGAATTAAATTCTATCTACCTGCCTTAACTACTTTAAATGCCTCCTACCTACTAAGGACGAGAGCGAGTTTCTTAAGGTCCGATTACATTACGCAAGTGCATCTCTTCTTAAATGACTTCATTTATGATGGCGCATCAATCCAAGGGAATTTCAAAAAAAAATTGGATGGCGCTTTCCAGCTGTCCATCGTCTTCCACGCTGGCTTGCTTGATGTGGGAGATGCTCCTGCATCATACTCCCTTGATTGAAAAGTTTCATGGGCTCCTATCCATGAGCTCTTGCACAGTCTGTCCATGCTTTTGTATCTCTGCTTCGGTCTCCCAGATGGCATCTTCAACTAGATGGTTCTTCCACTTGACCAAGTATTCAAAGTATTGTTTTCTTCTGGTCCTCTTGCTTACTCTTTTGTCTAGTATGCTTTCTATCTATGGCTTCTCTGCAACTTGCATCTTCTTTTTCCACTGAACCTCTGACGGTTCATCGCTCTTTCCTGCTTCCTCAGCTTTATATGGGTATAAATATGAGACGTTGAATATTGGAGAAATTTCGATCCCATCGGGTAATTCAATCTCATAAGCATTTGCCCCAATTTTCTTCAAGACCCTACATGGCCCGATTTTCTTCATATTCAGCTTATTATATGTTCCTCTCGGGAGCCTTTCCTTCCTCAAGTGTGCTAGAACCAGATCACCAACCTCAAACTAAAGTTGTCTTCTATGCTGATCGGCTCTACGCTTATATTCTTGGCTTGAATTCTGTAATCGCTCCTTCACCTGACTGTGAAGTTCTTTCATCGCTTTTGCAAAATCTTCTGCACTAGCACTCCTAGTCACAGTCTCTTCTAAATCCCTTGATTCAGAAATTCCTATCAGCTTCATGCCATAGACAAACTGAAACGGACTTTTCCCTGTGCTTCTGTTAACTGAGTCATTATAAGCAAACTCTGTTTGTGGTAATATATTGTCCCACTGGCTGTGGTGTTCCTTCACCAGGCTTCTTAGTAAGTCTCCTAGACTTGTGTTTATCACTTATGTTTGTCCATCCGTCTGAGGATGATAAGTTGAACTAAATGACAAGTTAGTTCCCAACTTCTTTCGTAAGGTCCTCCAAAAATTCCCTATGAATTTGGTGTCTCGATTCGAAACTATACTCCTCGACAACCCGTGAAGTCGAATGACCTCTTTGAAAAACAAGCTCGCAATATGAGTTGCATCACTGGTTTTCTGACATGGGATGAAGTGTGACATCCTAGAAAATCTATCCACCACCACAAAGATTGAATCGACACCTCTTTATGTCCTTAGCAACCCCAATACAAAATCCATGCTAATCGCATCCCACGGCCTTTCTGGTATGGGCAACGGTTGATAAAACCCTGCATTCTGTTTTCTTCCCTTCGAATGCTAGCACATTTTGCATCTGTCCATGAATATCTTGACATCTTCTTGCATTCCCAACCAAAAATATGATTCGTTCAACTTTGCGAATGTCTTGTCATGACCAAAGTGTCTAGCCAATCCTCCACTGTGTTTCTCCTTCAGCAAGTTCTCCCTCATGGAGCATTTTGGAATGCACAGTTGATTACCTCTAAACAGTAATCCTTCCTGGATCATATAGTCTATCCAAGGGATTCTTTCTCTAAGAATTGGATTTTCAGTTGCTTCATATGCCTCCTTAAAATATGGATCATCTCTGTACATGTCTCTGAGGTCATCAAAACCCAACGTTTTGACTCAGAACTCCTGCAACAAGAAACATTTCCTGCTCAAAGCATCAACAACTTTGTTAGCAGTACCAGAAATATGTTTAATCACAAAAGTGAAATTTTGCATATATTCAACCCATTTGACATGTCTTTGATTCAACTTTTCCTATCGAGTCACAAACTGAAGTGCATGATTGTCACTGTATAAGACAAACTCTTTGCGTATCAAGTAATGTCTCCATTTCTTCAATGCTTGTATGATAGCATAGAATTCCTTGTCATAAGTGGAGTACTTCACTTTCGCCTCATTCAAATTCTCGCTGAAGTATGCTATTGGCCTATCTTATTGACTCAAGACTGCCCCTATTGCAAATCCACTTGCATCGCATTTCACTTGGAATGTATTTTGAAAATTCGGCAACACCAGGATTGGTTGTTCTGTGATTTTCCCTTTCAATAGATTAAAACTCTTCTCAGCCTCTTCTGTCCAGTGAAAATATTTATGTCTTTTCTTCACTGTATCCATCATTGCTGCACTAATTCCACTGAAATTCCTGAGGAAATTTCTATATAAACTAGCCTATCCGTGAAAACTTATCACCTCAAATATGATCTTCGGTGATGGCCAATTCTTGATCACTTCCACCTTATCTGGATCCATCCTCAAATTGTCTGCAGAAATAAAAAATCCCAAGTAAATGAGTTTTGTCTTCATGAATGAGGATTTCTTCATGTTTATGAGCAACTTCTCTTACTGTAATCTCTTCATCACTGTAGCCAAATGCTTCAAATGCTCCACTACTGTTTTACTAAAAACCAGTATGTCATCTAAATACACAATGACAAAATTTCCGATGAACTTCTTCAGAACTTCGTTCATCAATCTCATAAAGGTACTTGGTGCATTTGTTAATCCAAATGGCATAACAAGCCATTCATAAAACCCTTCGTTTGTTTTGAATGTTGTTTTCCATTCATTACCTTCTCTCATGCGAATCTAATGATAACCATTTTTCAAATCAATCTTTGAAAAATACTTTGCTCCACTCAAGAAATCCATCATATCATCCATCCTCGACAATGGAAGTCTGTACCTGATGGTTATCTTGTTAATGGCTCTTGGATCAATACACATCCTCCAGCCTCCGTCTTTCTTCAGATTGAGTACTGTCAAAACAACACATGGACTCAATCTTTCCTTGACCAAACCTTTGTCCAACAAATCCTAGACTTGCCTTTTAACCTCTTCATTTTCTTGCGGCATCAACCTGTATGCAACTTTATTTGGTAAACTAGCTCCTGGTATGAGATCAATATGATGAATCACACTTCTGATCGGTGGCAACGAACGAGGTAGTTTGTCCACTACTATGTCAGCAAACTCTTCCAGTAGTTCCTGAATTTCTTCTGGTAAATCATCCACCCTTATGCTAGTCAACACAATCCTTGGTTTTTTGACCACAATGAACTATGGATCCTCCTTCTTCTTAACTTCTGTAAGAATTTCCTTCCCACTCATGAGAATTACTGTATTGCTTACTTTCGGCTTCACCTTCGTATCCTTGATTGGAAGAAACATGTGTGTTCTCCCATTCTTCTCTAGGGTGTATGTGTTCATTCTCCCATCATGAATCACATTTCTATCATAATGCCATGGTCTACCCAGCAATAGATCACAAACATCCATCGGAATGAAATCACATAATATCTTATAATTATATCCTCCTATCTTAAATTCAACTAAATATTGTTTAGTGACAATTACCTGATGTCCCTTTTGTAGCCATGAAACTCTATATGGACTCGGATGTTCACATCTCTAGCTCCAACTTTTCTACCATCTTTGTTGAAACGAGATTATCCATGCTGCCACTGTCCACAATGACCTTGCATACCTTGTCCTTGGTCTTGCAAGTAGTTCTAAAAAGTCTGGTCCTTTTGACTTAATTCTCTACCTCCTTCTCAAGTGTCAAAAGGACTTTTTGCATCATCAACGATCTTCTGCCTTCAACATATTCTACCTCAACATCTCGCCTCTGTGCCTCAACGATGTGAGTTTCTCCCCCTTCTTTCTTCTTATCTGGACACTCGTAAGACTTGTGCCCATTCTTTCCACATGTGAAGCATGTGATTACTCCACCTCTTCCGCTTCCTCTACCTCTAATACGAGGAAAACTGTTACTGTCAACATAATCTCCTCTCTACTCAGTATGATGCCCTCTTTGTTCAACATATTGTTGCCCTCACTGTGAGGTTCCACCTCTCTTTGTTCGTTTGTATTTAGGCTTAGACCCGAACTTCCAATCCTCTTTGGGCATTTGATATCTATCCTGGGCAACTGATTTGCCTCTGGGCTGACTCCTGCCTCGGCCCCTCTGACTCTTCTTTCGGCTCATCTTCTCTTCCACTTTTAGATCCATATGATAAGCATCTTCCACCATTTGAATGGTCAACATACTCATCTCATCCTGAATTTCATATCTCAGGCCATTCATATACCTGGTTACTTTTTCATCATTGCTTTAACGATGACCTGCCCTGATCTTCAACCTGTAAAATTCCTTAGTATATTCCTTCACTGACATCAGTTTTTGTCTCAGCTTCTGCATTCTCCATAACAGAATAATCTGATAATCCTTGGGGATGAATTTTCCTTTCATCTTTGCAATCATCCTGTCCCAGGTCTTAATTTTTTGCTTTCCTTGGCAACACCTATCCACTTGTAGTTCATCCCACCACAATGTTGCATGTTCTATTAATCTCATGACAACATGCTTGAACTTCTTGTTCTCTTCGACATATTCATAGTCAAAGTAGGTGTCTAAATATCTAATCCAGTCTAGAATATCTTCTACATCCAGATTTCTCTATAAACTGGAACATCCATTTTCGCCTTTGCACCCATTCTTGCAACAACTTTAAGAAAGCGCTCATTTGCTGCATCTTCTATTGTGATTTATTCTTCTCCATGTCCAACATCATCTTCATTTTCAGACTCACTGATATCTCCTACATCAGCTGTGCATTTTTGTCTTATCTCCATGTCCAAAAGTCTGGCATGTATGTTATGCATATCTCTTTCTATTTCTGGATTCTGCACTTGTCTACCCCTTCCTCTGGACGTCTCCCTTTCCTCCTATGGATCGATTTATTGTCTATCTCTTCTCCTTGATGGCATGGTGAATCTTCCTTCTTGTTTCTATAGAAAGAAAAGAAGATTTTCTAAGCTCTGATACCAAACTGACGTAGACCGCACCCTCTGCCTCAGCAAAGGCCCCTGTGCTAACCTCCCGATCTTAAGGATCGTTCAAATTTAACCCTCAATCCGGAGTGTCTCCTTCGATTCTCCACTGGAATGTCCTTTGAAATTGACCCACAGGTCTTTTCGGCTCCTCATAGTCTCTAGGCCAGTCACTGTTCTCTTCTCGACAGAAGAATAGAAAATCGGGTTTCAGGGTTTTCAAACTCCCGATGTCATGACCCTTTGGTTCCCAATTTCCCGATCTTCGCTTCCCCAATAGGATTTAATATTCTGTTATCTCTCTAGGCTAGGCTCATGGTCCAAAAGACCTCCTTTCACATGACCTCCATCTTCGCCCCATTTCGGGATTTCGTGACTTCAAAGGCCGAAGTGCTTTGGACTTCGATTCCCCCGATCTCACGAATGTCGATTTCCCGATATGAATTTTCTTTCGGGACTTTCTCCAAAGGTTGAGATTGTTGTCATGCATATTCAAATATGGGTGGCTCTCATATGCTTTGGGGTTTTCACCTTGGAAATTCCTGATTCCCCTGTTACGACGAGACGGTGTCAGTTGGGCCTGCACGTAACTTACCTCCTCATCGGGATTTCAGACTTTGCGATTCCGAATTTCAAGAGTATTCTATCCTCAGGACCTCCAAAATGCCGAACCCTGACTTCTTCAGATCTTATGACACGTGTCCCAAATGATGGACAGTTCATATCGAACCTCGAACTTTGCCAAACGTAAATTCAAACCACTCACTTATATGAGCCCCGATGACCAAATCCCTGATCCCTTCTCGGGGTTTTTCCTGTTCTCACGAGGATTTAAACCCTGTGCAACTCTTGTAAAATAGGACGGTTGACGGGTAACTAGGTGATGATCCGACAGCTCATGATCCCTAGAGATTAAACTCCAAACGCAGCTGTAATCTCCCCGCTTCTTTACCAGGTCGGACGACTGGAGAGATTTCGCAAATCCTCTCTACAAGATCCTGACCATCTGTCTCTTCCTCCTTGATGTTCCCAGTGAAATGAACCAAAGACTCTTTCCCAGATCTAACCACTTATACCACAACTCCAAGTGCCTTCTAATCACTCGATGTGCACCAATGTCTTGTACTACCTTCAATAGCTTCAAAGGATTTATCCCTCTTGAGATTTCTCTCGACTCAAAGTCTTAGAGAAGAGTCTCGCGTGCACTCCTTGCGGCAACTCTCAAACATTTCCAAGTGCTGAATACCTTTGAATATGCGCACTCCTATAGCAGAAGTCTCTCACACCTTACTCAGGTTCGCAACCCTGAGACTTTTCTTTGCCTGCACACTCCTTGCATGGATTCTATGCCCAACTTCACTTCTGCGAAAATGAGAACAAATGCTACCTATATGAACCCTATGTCAATGCACTCCTTGCAGACACTTCGACTGCACTCCTTCCAGGAATTCTTGCTCAAATAGAGAAACAATTGAAACTCATTCCCTCTTTCTTTCAGACTCCCACTTAGAACATGGAATCATATACACAACATATCAAAGAAAATGTATAACAAGAGGCAAACATTTATGAGAATATCATTCAACATCAATACAAAGAGAACAACCACAAAACCATGAATTTGAATCAAAGATTTCTATTAATCCAAATATCTATACATGGGTGTTCTTACACAGCTCTGTGCATGCTCTTGCTCTTCCTTCTCCCTGATAATGATACAATACACAATGAGGGTGTTTATATCTCATTTCCCTCTTACACTCTAAAACTATCTAATCTAGAATTAAATTTTATCTACCTGCATTAACTACTTTAAATGACTCCTACCTACTAAGGACGAGAGTGAGCTGCTCAAGGTCCGATTACATTACGCAAGTGTCTCTTCTTAAATGACTTCATTTAAGATGGTGCATCAATCCAAGGGAATTTCAAAAAAATTTGGGCTGGCGCTTTCCAGCTATCCATCATCTTCTGCGCTGGCTCACTTGATGTGGGAGATGCTCTTGCATCATTGGTGTATTTATATATTTCTTCCTCAAACTTCTTCAAAAATTCTATCATGCGTATTTTATCTACCTTCAAATCAATCCTTTTGAAAATAACATTTGAAGAATGTGGAGTTGTGTTGCTCATGTATTCATATATCTTGCAATTCACTCTTATATTATAAAAAAATTGATCATCCATATCAATATGATACTTTGAATGAAACAAACTTATATTTCCAGAACGATAACATTTCTTTCCACCATCACATTATTTTTAGTAAAATAAATCATCATCTTCTCTTTCACGTAGAATTTCAGATATAAAAACATAGAATGTGGAAGGAGGAGGTGAACCTGGCCATAAAGTTTTATCAAAATAAAAAAAAGGTGTCGTAATAAAACTCAAACTCCACATGATAACGAAAAAAACAAGTGTCACAGAGAGTGATGGGTCTAACAAACCATGGTTTTTGTTGCACAAATGTATTGATGGAAATTTTAATTTCTTTGTGCTCTTCTTTGAAATTATTAAACAACTCTATTTGTGTCATTGACAATATATGTTTTGTATTTTCTTCACATTTTTTGGGTGCTATTCTTCGTCGGAACACATCCCTTGTATGTTGTGAAAAACGATATTATTCCAACCAACAATTATCGGCTGATTCTTTAACATTTTCTTCAATTTTATCTTTGTAGGGATATCTAGAAATCACTGTCCAAAAAGCCAATTCATCATTTACATCTATTTGGAAACAAAATTTTCTATGTTTGTATAATGTTTTTCTTCATGTTCCAATCGTTTTTTCCATTTGTCATGTCAAACGATATTTTATATTTCTAAATGAAACAAATGATGTTTGTGTTGTTCTACATGCAACACTGACATCTTCTTTTCGATATTTTCCAAAATATTTTAATACACTAGTTATATTGTTAAAGACATTGTGTGTCACCTTTGTATCTTTTGTCGACTTTTGAATACCCAATAATGATGTAGCTTCTTTTAACTTTCTTGACTTCATTAGACAAAGTAAAAGGTGTGCTTTTACTGTTACTGATTCATCTTTGAAAAAAGTATTAAAAATATTCTTAGTTCTATATCTTATATAATGCTTATCATTTTTCTTCCCAAATTTGTCAGTATCAACATTTTCTAATATTTCATCATCAATCTTGATAGATTCTCCTACATATTTCAATTTAAAGTTTATATTAAAAAACATAACCTGAATATATTCACTAAATTATATATACTTGACTGTTCATCTTGTATTATATAAATTTATGTACATACCTATAGGTGATTCATCTTCTTCTTCAATTTCGGTTTCAACGTCTTCTTCTTCAATTTCAGTTTCAACGTCTTCTTCAACATTATGAGACAAATCTATTTTATTTTTTTGAAAAACATCAAATTGTAATTACAATCAATTATATTAAACTTACAATATTTTAAATTTGAATTCTATACTTTTAATTATGTACATTCTAAATATAGTCTCGATGTGTGTCGTTTGATCGTTCAACATATGTGCATGCATACCTGGTCGAACTTCTTCTTGTCGAAAATCTCTATTGACATTATCATCGTTTCTTTCTTCAATATTTTCACGTTCTTGTTTCTTTCTCCAATAAAGCTCTTTACTTTGTTTGATTTGGCGAGTATCATCTTGAGTTCGATCGTATTTTCTTTTGTGAAAACTTTTGTTTCCCATGAATTTTATAGTTATATGTAAAAGATGTGTTCAACAAAGACTTCACCTTGAAAAAATGCTCAACATTTATCTTTCAACATATAAATTGTTATTCCAATAAAAAATTGAACAAACATCAATTACCTTATCCAACAAAAACCAAAAAGATGATTCGAAACTTTGTTTAAGTGCTCTAGAAAACCACCATGTATTGATATGGATCCTCTAATTAAGCCTATGGAACAGAGGGAATAAATAAAGGAAGAAAAAAATACAACTGCAATTAGTAATATAAATGCTTTTAAATCCCTATCCTTGAGCTTATATCTGTCTGTCCATCCGATGAATTGTGTTAAATGTGTTCAGTTGAAATCCTATTTCTACAATTTGGTGCGAAATGAAACAATACGACTTGTCTTTTCAATTTTTTCGACTGACGAAATTCGCTCAACAGTCTTTCAACCAAAAGAAGGTTTTTTCGACCGAAAACCTTAAAAACCATTTAGTTTTGACGGTTTCCATTAGATTTTAGTCTTTCATCCAAAATAATTGTTTTTCGGCCGAAAACATGGAATTGGGACAAAAAACAAAAACCCGAGAATTACCCCAAGCTTACCTGAACTTCGGAGGTTGTGGACTCCTGCAAATACTGAGAATTTGGTTTCGAAAATGACACCAGCATTTCCAAAATTGAATCTACTTTCAATTCTTATAATTTGTTTTCATTTTCTTTATTTTTATCTAATTTTGTTTAATTTAAAAAAAAACAGTACATAGTATTTTCAGCAGAGATTATGATTCGGTGAAATGAACTATCAGTATTTCAAAAAATATACAATGAAAAATTAAAAATATATATATTCATAATCCTTTAACTGTTCTTTTCAAAAGAGTATATTTATATTTTAGTTTTAAGTAAAAATTAAGATAGATACAACGTGTAAAAAAACATGTGTTTAAAATCTGCATTGTTTTCAGCTTGGTCAACTTCAAAAAATTCTACAAATTATAATATTCATACGTTAGATTCAAAATTATAGTCATAATAAAATAGAGTCTTTGTAGATTGTTGCATTATATTTTGTTTCTTAAAAGCATAAGTTTAATAATAGATACATTGTTGTAGAAATAAGTAACTCATTATCATTTCTTTCATGTTTAAGAAACATACTGTTAAACAATTGTCAAATTGACATATCAAATCGTGATAAAAAAAAATTGAAAAATAGTCGTTGGAAAGCTAACACAATTCTTAACAAGTTTTTTTTTTACTATAATGTGAAATTCTAAATAAAAATATTTTTTTTGTACGCTAGAAGTTAAAGAAATCGTGAAAATACATTTGTTTTTCTCATAAAAAAAACAAAAGTGTAACCCATCTTCATGATTTCACCCTAAACATAGATTAATTTTGATCCAGGTGGATATTTGTGGCCACCAACCTTTTCCAACTCACTCAAAATAATTTTTTGGCAATTTTTGCAATTTACTATTTTTAGCATTTTTTAACTTCCGGGGTCTTTTTCATGGCCTAAATGAAGGTTTTTCAGAATCAATTTTCTCAATGATAGTTGAAGCCTTTGATTGATCTCCCTGCATGAATTTCCTCAATGATACCTTTCCAACGGGCTAGTGTGTGCCTAAAACATAGATCATATGCAAAACTTACGACCCCAGGAAGTTGATGTACTAACTTACCCAAACGGGGTCCACATGACATTTGACGCTTCATCTCCTAGGGTTAGGTTTTTGTATGTCTAGGGTTTTTTATATTAATGTTATTGTAAAAATGACTTCATAGCCTCATTGCAATCATTTTCTTGTGAATGAGTGCAACTGTCACATCTCTTTTCAAAGATGAGACACCACCATTCGAGCAAGCTTGTTTTCCACTACATTTTACAGTTTCAACTTATTTTATTATTCAATAGAAAGATAGTTTTACTGTATATCTGTTATTCTGTGTTAAACATCTTTTAATAATTTTTATTTATTTCGTTCTGCTCATAAAATTCAGATTAGTTTTTTCATCTAGGAGGAGCTCTAATTCTCCAAAGCTTAACCCACCACCATTTTTTTCTTCCCTTGAACCTTCCCTCATGCCATGCTTTGTATCTTAGTGGGGCATTCATAGATCTGTTCATCGAGTATAACAAAATTTGTACATAAAATCCCAACAAAATAATTCCATTCCTCATCTAACCCACCATTTAATCCGAAATATTCTCTAGATATCCATCTACATCTCCCTCATGGATGGGAATTAGTAGTTCATGTGTCACTCATTGTGTAAATGTTATGGTATATTCCCTACTATATCACTGGATCTAGAAGGCAACTTTAATGTCCCTCATAATTGAGGCCAATATGATATCTTGTGTTACATTTCTTTTCCTTTCCTAGTCAATGACAAGCTTCAAGTCACCCATCATTTGAAGATTTTTGATGTCCACTTTTATTGTTATCTGTAGTAAAGTCCATAGCGCAATGAATTCAACTCTATTATTTATACCCTCTCATTGATTATACCCAATAAACATGTAACAATTGTGACCGATGTATAGCAAAACACTGAGCATGCATGACCCTGGCATGCATAAAGAACAATGGCTTGGCCCACACCAGCCGATTTTGATACCCCACCAACATATTTTGGGTTCCTTGAGCCTTCCTTCATATCATGCTTTGTATCTGAGTGGGGCGGTGAATTAACCATCCTTTACAGTTTTCCACCAACAAAGAGAGTGAGATATCTCCTCATCGAGTATAAAAAAAGTTGTGCATAAAAGTCCCACAAAATTATTCCATTCCTAAGCTAACCCACCAATTAGTACTAGAGAGTTTGTGGATTTCCATCTGTTTATTCTTTTGGTAGCATCAGACATGTACTTCCACATTGGCATGTGTTTTGCATATGGAATTTGTCGAAAATATTCTAGTCATGAGTTTACCTTAGTTAAAAGGAATCAATTAAAGTAAATCTATATTTATTAGAGAATTAAGTTATTTAAGGACATACATAACATGCATCATGCAATCTAAATATTAAGTGAGAGTGAGAAGTAATCTCAATTGTAGATCACTTTGGAAATTAGAAATATATTGTTACTCATGATTATAAAAGCAAGGGTAGGAGAAGGAGGAAGAAACTTTTGTTGAGGGAGTTGGTGCAATAGGGACTTTTGACTATATGTCGAGGTTGAGAGACTTGATGAGAGACAAAGGTTGACCATAGCAAAGAAGAAATTTTGTTAGTGTGAGGAGTGTAGGAGCAAACAAGGACTTTTTCTTACACTAGAGTGAGGAGATTTGCGTTTTTGGGTGAAGATAGTTCATCCATGTATTTATGAAAGTGTTGGATCACAAAGGATCATGATTCAATATTTTTATAGGTGGAGAAGAAATTTCATATAGAGGTCATACAGGTCAAGGAGGAAAGAAAGAAGAAGCAACCACAGGGAAGAGGATAATCATACGAAGATTTCTGTAATGTATTTCCAGAAATATTCATAGGTCACAGAAGGGAAAGTCATGGATGTTTGTGGGTCATGGAAGGGGAGTTCATGGATTTATCAGGAAACCTGCAAGAATAGGTCGTACAATATTATAGGAGTTTCCAAGGTGTATAATTCTCTCAGTGGGACATTTTCCCTATTACGGGAGCCCTAATTTGATCTTAATAAAAGAATCATTGGTCTAGTATTCCCTTCAAGGTTTTTCTAGGGGTTTACTTGAAAATCGTGGTGTTTATGTGTGCTAGATTTGGTTTTCTTTTTTATTCTTCTCTTGCATGTGTAGTTGATTACTCAACTGTTCTTTTAGTAGATAAAGTGATTTTATTTGAGCTAACTTCAAGGTGTTGAGTAGAGTGGTAAAAGATCAATATGGTATTAGTACATACCAAGGGCTAAATACACTTGGATAGCATTCCAACACTTGGATAGAATTATGCAAATGTTATGGTATCTTCACGAATGAATCAATGGGTCTGATAGTTTAAATTTCTTTCCCTCTTCCAACTAGGGGTCTTCTCCTAATCATATACTCCTCTGATTCCTAATCTTCCACATCGATCAATTTCCTACAAGAGGAAAAGATTCTTCCAAGGCCTTCAACACAATTGAGCCTTTTAAGTATTTTTGCAGGATTCTAAACCAATCAACAATGATCATATTAACTAATTATTTAGATTTCATTATCTGAGACCAAAGAGAATTTCCTTGTGTCAGGAGCCAAAGGTTTTTTCAAGCTAGAACACAAGAAAATTTGGACAATTTGGTTGCATTCTCACACACTGGAAGATGCGTGTGTGATGGGACCTGTGGCCGCATGGAAGGTCACGTGCCACTTCGCCCAAAACAAATTTGTCTCGGCAAACTGTGCAAATTTCATTATTGGGATGTCGCTCTTGAATTGTTATACGAGACAGCCTTAATAGTTGTAACCACCTGAATTGATGAGGAAAACGTTGACCTCGTTTGCCCAGTTCTAACTCGACTTGCATTTGCTCGGGAATTTGATGAGGAAAACGTTGCCATCGCTCGATAACTTGTATTATCCTCTCCTCTATCTCCTGGCTTTCGGCTATACTACGTTCGGGATTAAGACCCTGCCATCGTTCCTCAAGCTCCCCAACTTCTCTAATAATCTCCTGCATTTGACCTAATAATTCTCTATATTCGCTTTCTTTTCCGCGTGGTTGTCCTTGTCCTTCCATTTCCATAGGTTAAAAATTAGCGGCTTCATTAAGAAGAAGCCACTCCACTTCCTTTGTTTAAATTAAATTAATTTTAGGTTTGATTAATAATGGAAAATGCATACATATTATATGGCTGTGTCGGCTTGGAAGGTTTTAATAAAGTTTAATTAATAATGGAAAATGCATCCAAATTATATGGGTGTGTCCGTTTAGGAGGAGTGACTATGATTTAACTTTTTTTTTGTAAGTTTTAAACCTATGAAGTAAATCAATGCATATAGATTCTTAAGAAAAACAAAAATTAATCAATGGTTCATACACATAGTACACAGGGATTTATAAGAGAAACCCTTAACCAGAGGAGCAAACCTTTCAACGCTTCATTGTATTAATTTCACTATTTACTATACAATATATATACAATGTGTTTAGGTGTTCCGTAGATACCAAAATCCTAATCCCTTAATGCTAGATTAATTTAGAAAACTGTTAAAAATAACAAAATCCTCTAAAATAGAAAAAACGCCCAAAATAACAATTTTGGGCCGCTGCCCGAACACTGTGTGTAACGAGGGGGGCTCATATCTGCTCCCCATTGGACCCCCCTAGGAAGCACCAGACACACACGACACAAAGAAAACTACTAGGGAAGGATCACAAGACACAATTGTCGAATCTAACACAACCAAACACACACATGCAAAAAATATAACACATACCCAACATACTCCCACTTGTTGTTTTCTTTGCATCCAGGGGTCGACAGGATTATATAGTCAACAATTCAGGGCAACAATGCCCATTGTTACTCTACACTAGGAGAACTTTTCTCTACTCAGATACTTTGTCAATGAATCTTCAACGTTCTTCAAAGTGTCAACATTTTCCAGCAACACATTCTTTTCTTCAACCATGTCTCTCACAAAGTGATACTGAAAATCAATATTCTTTGTCTTTGAACGATAAACTGAGCCCTTTTCCATGAAGATTGCACTCTGACTGTCACAATCTAATCTCACTACTTGTTGTACCAACCCAATACTTGAACACAATCTATGTAACCATACTTCTTCCTTGCTTGCATGAGTGGCTACCATGTATTCATCTTCGGTAGTTGAGAGTGCCACTACAACCTATGTTTTTCTCATACAATTGATTGCTCCTTGAAACAGGTTAAATAAATACCCACTTGTAGATCTTTTGTGGTCCATATCTCCAGCCTAGTTTGCATCAACAAAGCCAGGTATGTCCACCACACTGTCCAATCCTCGTCTTCCTTGGTAACACAAGCCATAATTTGTAGTGCCACACAAATACTTGAAGACCCTCTTTACTATTCTCCAATTCTCCTTCCGTGGTTTTGACATATACCTGCTCAAAAATTCCACAGCATGTGTAATGTCTGGTATAATACAAACCATTGCATACATAAAACTACCAACTGCACCGACATACAGAACATGAGACATGTCCTCTTCTTCTTCCTATGTCGTAGGACACTAATCTGTAGATAACTTTACACGTATAGGAATAAGAACCTTGACTGGTTTACTTCCATGGATATTAAACCTCTGCAATATTGTCTCAACATATTTTCTTTGATTCAACCAGAATTTCATGTTTGCATGATCTCTTTTAATCTTCATTCCTAGAATGAAGTTAGCATCACCGAGATCCTTCATGTCAAATTTGGAGGATAGTTGTGATTTCAGCTCCTTGATAACATCCATGTTATTTACTACCAACAACATGTCATCAGCATACAACACTACACAAATGAAGTGATTACCAACCTACTTGGAATATACCCAATGATCAACCTTGCTTCTCACAAATCCCAATCCAAGGATGTATGTGTCAAACTTTCAGTACCACATCATAGGTGATTGCTTCAGACCATTTAATGATTTCTTTAGCTTACAGTGGAGCTCTTTATTTCCCTTCACTACAAATCCTTCTGGATGCTTCATGTAGATTTATTCTTCCAGATCCCCATGTAGGAATGTTGTCTTCACATCCATCTGTTTCACTTCAAGATTAAAAGAAACAACAATAGATAAAAGAAATCTAATAGAATTTAACTTAGCAACATGATAAAAAATCTCACCAATGTCAATTCCCTCTACCTGGGAATAACCTTTTGCTACTAGCCAAGCTTTGTATTACTCCACTTTTCCTTTTGCATTAAACTTATTCTTAAACAACCATTTTCTACCAATAGATTTTCTTCCACCTTGCAAATCAACTATATCCCATGCCTCATTCTTATCCAAGGAATCCATTTCTCCGGCCATGGCCTTCTTCCATAGTTTACTATCCTCTGAGTTCACTGCTTCCCTGGAAGTTCTAGGATCATTATCAGTAATAGATAAAACAAAATATGAACGAAAATTAGATGGACTATACCTTCCTCATTGCCTTCTTTCCCTCACTGATCTCCTCAATACTGGGGTATGAGGTTCTTTGTATTTTTCTTCATCTTCTTCAGATGATTCATATTTTTCATCATCCAACTCCAACTCTAATTGCTCAGGTTCCTCTCGCCTTGGTAGGAATTCCTATTTGGAAACATATTTTACCTCTCTAAAAACAACATCTCGACTTTAAACAATATTCTTGGTTTCTCGATTCCAAATATTATAACCTTTCACACCATCTTTATAACCAATAACGATACACTTTTCATCTTTTTTATCCATATTACTCCTATTTTCCTTTGGAACATGTACATAAGCATCATAACCAAACACTCTAAGATGTTCAAGAGAGGGTTTATTTCTAGTCCATACCTCGTGTGGAGTTTTATCATCCCGTGTTGATGCGGGTGATCGATTGACTACGTAACATGTTGTACCCACTGCCTCTGCCCATAATTCTTGTCCTAGCTCGGCACCGCTGAGCATGCTCCTTGATTTTTCCATCAATGTCGTATTCATCCTTTCTGCAAGCCCATTCTGCTGAGGTGTGTATGGATTAGTCTTCTGCCTTGCTATACCACACTTCTTACATAATTCTTTGAATTCATTTCTGTAGAATTCTCCACCATTATCTATCCTCAATACCTTTATTTTCTTATCTATCTAATTTTCTACCGTATCCTTGAACTCTTCAAATTTATCAAATACCTCAGAATTCTTTCTAAGAAAATAAATCTATGTGTTCGTTGAGAAATCATCTATGAATGAAACATAGTACACATATTTACCGAGTGATGAAACATGCACAATTTCAAACACATCAATGTGTTTCAACTCTAAGACCCCCTTTGCTCTTGCAGCAACAGATGAGAATCTTACTCGATTATGTTTTCCATATATAGAATGTTCATATAAATCAAAATCCAGAGTGCAATTAGACATACCTTCAACCATTACTTTACCATGTAGTGTTCAAAGGCCCTTTTCTCCAATATGCCCCGGTCTTTGATGCCATAGCATGGTCTTCTTTCCATAGACAATATTGGTCTTGTCTTCTTTATTTGTTTTCTTAGGGACAACAAAACTATTACAACCATTAGTATAAGTGCTTGCCAACAAATTGTATAGAGTTCCACACTAAACTCCCCTGATCAACACCATTTCTCCTCGTACCATATTGCAAGTTCCCTTTCCCAATACAATACCCACTCCTGCATCATCCAACTTGCTTACAGATATTGGGCTCATGGATAGTTTTGGAATGTGCAGAACCCCAGGGAGAGTTCTAATCCTTCCATATTTTAGCAGCAACTTAACCCTTCCACATCCCATGATTTTGGCTATCGAGCCATCTCCTAGGAATACATCACCACCATCGTATTTTTCATGTTCAAAGAGCCACTCCCTGTTAGGAGTCATATGGTATGGTGCACCTGAGTTGATCAACCATACATCATGGTCTGCATGTGTAGTTGTATATGCCAAGAAAATGTCACCTCCTTCTTCAGTGGAGTTTGTCGCCTATGTGGAAGAGGTACTATCAGATCCCTTTGGTTTATCAACCTTCTTAGACTTTTAATATTTATTATAATGTCATGTTTTACTACACTTCCAACATTTCCTCAAATATTTTCCTGGAGACTTAGATCTACCTATAGATTTAGATCTCCCCCTCGAAGATGTACCAGGATTCTTGTCTTGGGTATGACCTCTTACAAATAAATCATATGTGCTATGACCATCCATGCTTTTTCGCCTCATCTCTTCAGATAGCAAGGATGCAACTACATCCTCATACTTGAATGTAGATTGAGTGATGCTACCAATTTATACAACCAAATTATCCCAAGAGTCTGGTAAAGAACATAACAAAGTAAAACAATTATGTTCTTCTGCAATCATAATATTAACAGAGACAAGTTGAAATGCCATAGTATTAAAGGCATTTATATGTTTTGTCACAAAATCTCCATCTTCCATCCTAAGATGATACAACTTCTTTCGAAGAAACAACTTGTTTACCAAAGACTTTGAATGATTCAAATTCCCTAACTTATCCCATATTTCCTTGGCTATAGATTCTCCCAAGACATTCAACAACACTGAATCTTCTAGGAAGAGTCGAATATTACTCCTTGCTCTTTTGTCCAACTTCTCCCAATATTCCTTCGACATACCAGTAGGTGGTGTACTAGTAGTTTGTGTACTAGTAGGTTGTGTACCATTCAACTACCTGTTAGTAGGTTGCATACCAGTAGGTTACGTACTAGTAGGTTGTGTACCAGGAACCACAACAATCCATTGTTCTTTGTCTACAAGAAGGTCCTCCATCTTGAGATTCCATAGCTCAAAGTTTTTACCATTAAAATTCTCTATCTCTATTCTAGAAGAGACTTCCATTTCTCTTTCTACACTTGAATCACCACTCCAAAAGCTCCCACTAAACCCAGGTTTATCACAGACCCAAGATAAACTTGATATATCAAGACCGACTCAAACCCTCAGCAACAAATGCGTCCCTCTGAAACCAAAAACATTCTCTCATACCACATGTAACTTTTAAACCTATGAAGTAATGCAATGCATATAGAAACTTAAGAAAAACAAAAATTAATCAATGGCTCATACACATAGTACACAAAGATTTATATTGGAAACCCTTAACCGGGAGAGAACCTTTCAATGTTTCTTTGTATTAATTTCATCATTTACCATACAATATATATATAATGTTTTTAGGTATTCTGTATATACCAAAACCCTAATCCTTTAATTCAAGATTAATTTAGAAAACCGCTAAAAATGGCAAAATCTTCTAAAATAGAAAAAATGCCCAAAATACACGTAACTAGGGGGAGACATACCTGGCCCCCCCTAGGACCCCCCTTGGAAGTACCTGACGCAAATGACACAAAGAGAACTACTAGGGATGGATCGTCAGATGCAGTTTTCAAATTTGACGCACCGACACAAACACATGCAAAGAATATAACACATACCCAACACTTTTGGTATCATTATCCTTTAGTTTTTTTTTTTACCAACATAAATATTTATGATTTCCTTTTTAATTGTCATCTCCAGTAAAGTCCATAATGCGATGAATTCAACTATGTTATCTATACCTCATCTAAAATTGTACATGATAAACATGTAATTATTGTGATTTATGTATACCACAACATCAAGCCTGCATGCTCCTGGTATGCATAAAGGACAATGGCTTGGCCCGCACCAACCCCTTTTGATATTATTATTCGAGGAGGTAAATTATTGTTTAAAGATGACCATAGATTAATTTTGCATCTTGGGGGAGCTCTAATTATCCAAAGCTGAACCCACCACCATTTTTTGTTTACCTTTAACCTTCTTTCATGCCATGGTTTGTATCTGAGTGGGGAAATGATATATCTCTTCATCGAGTATAACAAAATTTGTACATAAAAGTCCCACAAAATCATTCCATTCCTCACCTAACCCACCATTTAATCCTAGAGATTCTCTAGATATCCATCGACATCTACCTCTTGGATGGGAATTAATAGTTCACGTGTCACGCATTCTGTAAATGTTATGGTATATTCCCAATGAAATCACAGGATCTCGAAAGTAACTTTAATTTCCATCATAATTGGGCCCAATATGATATCTTGTGTTGCATTTTTTTTCCTTGCCTAGTGAATGAAAATCTTCAAGTCACCCATCATTTGAAGATTTTTTATGTCCACTTTTATTGTTATATGCAGTAAAGTCCATAGCGTGAAGAATTAAACTCTATTTTCTATACCATCTCTCTGATTATACCTGACAAACATGTAATGATTGTGATCAATGTATAGCACAACACTTAGCCCACATGCCCCTGGCATGCATAAAGCACAATGGCTTGGCCCACACTAGCCCCTTTTGATACCACACCAACATTGTTTTGGGTCCCTTGAACCTTCCTTCGTGTCATGCTTTGTATCCTAGTGGGAGAGTGAATGATCCATCCTTTAGGGTTTTCAACCAACACAGAGAGTGAGAGATCTCACCATTGAGTATAAACAAAATTGTACATAAAATTCCCACAAAATTATTCCATTCCTAAGATAAACTACCAATTAGTCCTAGAGAGTTTGTGAATTTCCATTTGTTGATGTTTTTGGTAGAACCGTACATGTACTTCCACATTGGCATGTGTTTTTCATATGGAATTTGTCGAAAATATTCTAGTCATGAGTTTACTTTAGTTAAAAGGAATCAATTAAAGTAAATTTATATTTATTAGTGAATTGAGTTTTTTAAGGACATACATAACAAGCATACTGCAATCTAACTATTAAATGAGTGTGATAAGTATTCTCAATTGTAGATCACTTTGGAGATTAGAAATATATGTTAACTCATGATTATAAAAGTGAGGCTAGGAGAAGGAGGAAGACACTTTTCTTTAGGGAGTCGGTGCAATACGAGCTTTTGATGAGACGTCAAGGTCGAGAGACTTGGTGAGAGACAAAGGTTGAGCATAAAAAAGAAGGAATTTTGTTAGTGTGAGGAGTGTAGGATCAAAAAAGGACTTTTTCTTGCACTAGAGTGAGGAGATCTGATTGGTTGGGTGAAGATATTTCATCCAAGTATTTATGAGAGGGTTGGATTAAAAAGGATCATGATTCAATATTTTGATAGGTGGAGAAGGAATTTCATCTAGAGGTCATACAAGTCAAGGGGGAAAGAGAGAAGAAGCAACCACAGGGAAGAGGAGAATCATATAGAGATTTCTGTAATAGATTTCCATAAATATTGTAACAGCCTAAAAGTTCTAAACAACATTTTTAATCATAAGCAAACTAATTCCTAACTGAGACAATAACATCAACCATCGTCGACCTTCGGAACTTCTTCCATCGGGATTTCGCTACTCGCGTTGTTTAATGGCTTGGACCCACATGCTTGTGTAAATCGATAAATCGCCGGTCGGGAGTTCGCGAGCCCTGTTGCACTAGGCACAGGACCTTCCAAGTCCCGAACACCGATGGTCAAGGGTCAACGCTTCCATCTCTGTCGGTAATTTCCTGGTCGGAAAATCGGCGATTTAAGTGTCGTTAATCACTCCTCCCATAAACCTCCGAATGCCGAAAGCCCTATCTGACGCTATGGCGCCACGTGTATTCCATTAACGCCCGGGGCTCGAGCTGCCACGTCGCCACCGGGACTTCATGGATCGCGAAATCACGATACCAGTGGTTCACGGTATTGAAAACCCCGAAGTCCCGAACTCCGATATCCCGAGGTACGTGGGTTCGTACTGGTGGGGTTACCTCTCGCTATCGGGGTTCGCGGAATCGCGAGTTCTCTTGTCGTTAATCCCTTGCACCGGGAATTCTCGAGTTTCGAACCCCGAAATCCCGAGGTGCTGTACCACGTGTCCCGTCGTTCGATCAACGGTCCCGATTGAATCGGGAAATCGCTACTCGCGATTTCAACGGGTAAGGGACTCATGCCTCTACAAACGCCGAAGTCCGAATTCCCGATGGTGTCTGGACTTGCTGGTGTCGAAGGGTTAAATCCCTTGCACCCCCCCTGAGATCTAACGTTGTCGGGTATCCGCCTGGGATCTAACGGCTCAGATCCGTTTTCTACGTAATACTGTAATGGTTCAATATATTTTTGTGCCTCCTCTATTTTATAAGCAACTTCATAAGCGTTTTATTTAAAGAAACTGAAGCAATAATTTC
>ML796875.1:40881-125938 GCA_009831015.1 Picea engelmannii
TACATTATTTTATTTCTTTTTCCTTAATTTCTGTCACAGTTCATTAAATGCATTCTACAGTTTGATTATCACGCAATTAATCATGCTTATTTTCTTTAACTGATTTTTCTTTGTAATCTTTAATCATTTATTCCATTAGGGTCATTACAAATATTTATGGGTCACAATGGAGGCAGTCATGAATATCCATAGGTCACAGAAGGGAAAGCCATGGTTGTTTGCAGGTCACCGAAGGGGAGTTTGTGGATTTATCAAGAAATGTGCCAGAAGAGGTCGTACAATATCACATGAGTTTCAACTGTGTATAATTATGTAGGTGGGAAATTTTCCCTATTATGGGAGCCCTAATTTGACCTTGATAAAAGAATCATTGGTCTATTATTCCCTGTAGGGTTTTTATAGGGGTTTACTTGGAACTCTTGGTGTTTATGTGTGCTAGATTTTGTTTCCTTGTTTATGCTTCTACTGCATGTTTAGTTGATTCCTGAATTGTGATTTTAGTATATAAAGTGATGTTATTTGAGCTAACTTTGAGGTTTTTAGTAGTGTGGTAAAATATCAACATGGTATTAGTACATACCAAGGATTATGTAGACTTAGATATAATTCTAACACTACCTGACTCTACCTCTGGGGCGGGGATTAATTGTTCGTGTGTCACTCATTATGTTAAATCAATGGGTCTAATAGTTTAAATTATTTTCCCTCCTCCAACTAGGGGTCTTCTCCTAATCATATACTCCTCCCATTCCCAATATTCCACATCAATTAGTTTCCTACTAGTGGAAAAGATTCTTCCAAGGACTTCCACACAATTGATCCTTTTAAGTATTTTTACAAGATTCTAAACTAGTCAACAATGGTCATATTGACTAAATATTTAGATTTCGTTATTTGAGACCAAAGAGAATTTACTTGCGTCAGAAGCCAAAGGTTTTTTCAAGCTAGAACAAAAGAAAATAAATGCATTTCTTTTAATCCCCATCCCCCCAAGTCCTTAATGAATACAATCGAAGACCATTTAGCTATATGGATCCCTCCATTTATTTTTTGTCCTGACTGGAGGTACTGGAGGTATTGAAAGCTCATTTTATGAATCTTTGTAAAGATTCCCTTGGATATTAAAGATATGGAGTTCTAATAAAATGGAAGGATCTCCAACACTATTTTAATAATGACAAGCCTCCCACCTCTATAGAGAAGCTTGTTTTCCCAAGTCTAAACTCTAACTTCTATTATTTCAATATTCCACCTCCAGTCCAAAAACCTATAACTCTTAGACTTTAGGAATAAACCTACATACTTAAGTTTAATTTTATTTAATAATGCAAAATGAATACAAATTCTATGGGTGTGTGGGTGTCAGGTTTTAATTAAGTTTAAGTTCAATTAATAATGGAGAATGCATCCAAATTATATGGGTATGTCGGTCTAGGAGACCTAGGAGGTGGTGGTAATGATTTCACTATGTTAATAATAATCAAATTTATAGTTTATACATAATTATCTTTTTGGTGAATTTTAACACAAGTGGAATGTGTAACACATGTACTTAGTACTTACTTTCTAAGAAAAAGTTAAGAAAAATAATTGAATAAAAAAAACATTATCATTTGAAAGTTTTAATTATGCAATAAACACTTGATAATAGAGGTATTAAATGTTCATATTTATTTGAACTTTTAAAATTTTGAATATCAATTAAAATTCATATATGTAACAACTAATTATTTATAAAAATTAAAGTAATTGTCAAAGAAAAATAAAAGTTTAAAGTAATTTATATATTATTAAAATGATAAATCACTTACTTTGTAAGTGAAAAAAATTACTACTAACTTAAACAAAGGAAACATATGTATTTTCAAAACTTTATATGGAATTTATAAAAATTAGTGTGTGTAATTGGAAAAAAAACAAGTTTAAAATAATTTATATATTGTTGAAATCTTAAATGAATTATTTTGTAAATGAAAAAAATTACTACAAGCATTAAAAAAAAAACAAAAAAACATATGTATTTTCAAAACTTTATAAAGTTTTGAAAATATAAAAATTCCAATGATAAGACAAATGATTTAGATATAAGAAATGACCTTAACTCCAATGTCTACCTTTATAAAGATATATGTTTATTTGACATGTGTGGTCATAGATATGATTATGGTTATTTTAAAAATAATGAATTTGAAGTAACTATTTAAAACCAATAAGAATATTGAATATCATTATATATAGTAAATTATTGTATAAAAATAGATGGATTGATTAGAATAACCAATATATTTATTAAGAAAAATATTTATGTTTAATCAAAATTTTAAAAATCAATTAATAATTCATATCAATATGTAATTAATCACACTTAGTTGAGGAAAAAGTTTAAAACACCATTCATAACAATAGTTTTTATAATAAAAAATATAATTTTTTTTGTAAACTTTATAAACAAACCTTATATATTAGGTTATATAAAATTACAAATATACCTAGCATAAGATCCAAGAAATGCTAAGGATAAGGTTAGGTTATTATAAGGTTAATGATCTTTTCTTTCCCTTGAAGAAAAACTTTATGTTCACAAAAAAAATTATAAACATGACCTTAACTATATTAATTGTACCTGTCTCTACTAAAACCATATACAATACATCATATATAATTTATCTATCCTCAGAATAAAAACTCCATTGCTTATATTTCCTCTCAAATTAATATACCCACACGTCCCCACTAGCAAGAAGAGGGCCTCTATCGAGAGTTCATCTGCCTTTACGTTTATCTCACATCGTATATGGTTGAATGATAACCATTAAAATGACTGGAGGGTAAGTTTAATGTATGTCATAATTGCGGCAAATCTGATATCTTCTTCCACATTTTTCTACCTTTCCTAGTTGATGACAAGCTTTGAGTCACCCACCATTTGAAGCTTTATGATGTCCTTTTTAATTTCTATCTATAATAAATTCTATAGAAAAATCAATTCATCTTTGTTATATGTACCTTTTCTAGGAGCATACCTGATAAAAATGTAATGACTATGATTAATGTATAGCACAACACCAATTATGCACATTGATGGATGGCCCTAGCATGCATATATGAAAACAACTTAACTCACACTATCCACTTTTAATATTATTACCCCACATAAGTAATTTATTGTTTAAAGCTAACCATAGCGTTATTTTGCATCCATCTTTTAGGTTTTTCAACCAACAAAGAGATTTTTGGTGTCCTTTTTTATTGCTATCTATAGTAAAGTTCATAGAGTGATGAACTCAACTCTCTTATCTATTCTTGTTTTCAGATTGTACATGATAAACATGTAATGATTATAATTGATATATAAGAAAACACCGAGCCCACATGCCCCTAACATGCATAAAGGAAAACAACTTAGAGTGCACCAACTCATTTTGATATTTTTATTCTTTATTTTTATTCAACCAACATAAAGATTTAAAGATTTATGATGTCTTTTTTTTCTTATTATCTCCAAAAAAAAATCCATACTGTGATGAATTTAACTTCGTTATCTATACCTTCTCTCAGATTGTACGTGATAAACATGTAATGATTGTGATTGATGTGTAGCACAACACCAATCTTGCATACCCATGGCATGTATAAAGTACAACAACTTGGACCGGTCCAACCCCTTTTGATATCGTGTGATGAATTCAACTTCGTTATCTATACCTTCTCTCAGATTGTACGTGATAAACATGTAATGATTGTGATTGATGTGTAGCACAACACCAATATTGCATGCCCGTGGCATGTATAAAGTACAATAACTTGGACCGATCCAACCCCTTTTGATATCGTTATCCCAGGTAAGTGATTTATTTTTTAAAGCTAGCCATAAAGTGATTTTGCATCTGGGCAGAGCTCTAATTTTCCAAATCTAACCCTACCACCAATTTTTGGGCCCTTAAGCCTTCCTTAGTTCCATGATTTGTATCCTAGTGGGGAGGTGAGGATCCATCCTTTAGTTTTTTTGACCGACAGAGAGAGTCAAAGATTTGGTCATCAAGTATGAAAAAAATTGTACATAAAAGTCCCAAAAAATTATTCCATTCCTTAGATAACCCACTAGTTAATCCCATAGACTCTATGGACTTCCATCTGCATATACCTCTTGTCTAGGGATTAATATTTCACGTTTCACGCATTGTGTAAATGTCGTGGTATGTTCCCGACTGAATCAGTGGATCTAGGAGACAATTTTAATGTCCCTCATAATTGAGGTCAATATGATATCTTATGTCGCATTTTTATACCTTTCTTAGTGAATGAAAAGATTCTATTCACCCATCACTTGAAGATTTATGATGTACTTTTTGATTGCTATCTCTAGTAAAGTCCATTGTGCGATGAATTTAAATTTGTTATGTATACCTGATCTCGGATTGTACCTGATAAATGTGTAATGATTGTGATCATTGTATATCACAACAACAAGCCCAGTTACCACTGGTATTCATAAAGGACAACGACTTGGCATGCACCAACCGCTTTTGATATCATTATCACAGGTAAGTAAATTATTGTTTAAATCTAACCATAGAGTGATTTTTCATTTGGGTGGAGCTCTAATTTTCAAATCTAACCCCACCGCAATTTTTTGGGGCCTTTGAATATTCCTTCATGCCATGATTTGTATCCCAGTGTGGTGGAGAAGGATGCATCATTTAGGTTTTTCTACCAATAGAGAGAGTCAGAGATCTAGTGATCGAGTGTCAAAAAAATTGTACATAAAAGTCCCACAAAATTATTCTATTCCTCAACTAACCCACTAGTTAATCCTAGAGAGTATGTGGATTTCCATTTGCATCTACCTATTTTTTGGGGATTAATAGTTATGGTATCTTAACAACTGAATCAATGCATCTACCTCGTGTGTCACTCATTTTGTAAATGTTATGGTATCTTAAGAACTGAATCATTGGATCTGAAAGTTTAAATTCTTTTCTCGCTCCCAACCAGGGGCGTTTGTCGAAGCATATAATCCTCCCATTCTCAATATTACACATCAATCAATTTCCTACCAGAGGAAAACCTTTTACTAAGGTCTTCCACACGATTGACCTTTTGAGGATTTTTTTAGGATTTTAAACTAGTCAACAATAGTCATATTGGTTAAGTATTTATATTTCATTAGCTGAGACCAATGATAATTTCCTTGGGTCAGTAACCAAAGGTTTCTTCTATCCAGAAAGCAACAAAATGAGTGGATGTCTTTTAATCCCTATCCCCCAAGTCCTTAACAGTTGCAATCGAATACCATTTAGCTAGATGGATTCCTCCTATTATTTATTTTTATTGATTGGACGTATTGAAAATTCAGTTTATGAATCTTCATAAGGATTCCCTTGGATTTTAAATAAAATAGAATGTTCTCCAACACTACTTTTAGAAGGAAAAGCCTCCCTCCTCTGCTGAGAAGCTTGTTTTACTAGGTCGAAACTCTAGATTATATTCTTTTAATATGGCACCTTAAGTCCACAAACCCATAGTTGTTATAATTTAGGAAGAAGCCTAGGTTCTTAAAACCTTCCTGCAGGTTTTTCCTTGGAACTGGGATGATCTTCTGAAGGATATTAATTTCGTTGTCCAAGAAGTTATTAAAAACAAGGCAATATTTTTCAAGGTTTATTTCCATAACTATCGCTTGACGGTACAAATATAGAATGAATTCAAGGGATGAAAGGTCTCACTCAGATCCATCTATGCTCCGGAAAATGTCATCAACAAATAGTAAGTGAGAGACCACTTCTCTCTCCTTGACAAATATTCCTCTCAATGATCAATTTCCTCTAGATTCCTTTATCATCATGCTCACGGCTTCATCAATGATCAAAAAGAGCTAACGTGATATGAGCCACTGACGCAGGGCGCGCCACCCAGGCACGTTCGCTCACAGGATATTCTTCTTCTCGGCCCGAAGAACTCCAAGGTTCTTCTATTTCCCTATCGAGAAATCTGCACCCACAACAATCTTTCCCCGAGGTCTCCCCTTTACCACCGGGAGATCAGCTAAATCTCGCAATCTCGCGAGTTCATGAATTAAAGCCTCCAACTCTTCCCTTCTAATCTTGCGATACCTGACCTGGCGATACGGGTATGGCCCATTTATTTATTAGCACCCTCACCACATGTAATCGTAGGCTAGGCTTAATTATCAGCGCCTCTCGCAACTCGCAACTTCATGAGTGTGTGTTTTGAACTCTTGTGCCCTCCAGTTACGATCCCTCGAGACGTGACCGGTCAACGTTGAGCTGACTCCTCCCTCGACGGATTTCGTTACTTGCAACCTCGCAACCTCGCAGGTTGAACCGTCGAGATTTAACCCTCCTATTCCACGAATCCCCGAGATGCGAGAATTCAACGGAGTGTTGACTCCTACCTCCAGGCAATGCGTGTCCACCCGTCGCCCACGCGGGTCCCACCTTATGCTCTGCCACACGTACACACGAACCTCGGCTCTCGGCTCCTCGCGACTCGCGAATCCTAACGCCAATACTTCGGGACTTCTCGCGGCTAAATCCTTATGACTTTGTGCCACTTGTACTCCACTCACCAACTTTACTATGGCCCATACTATCCTCCATCCATCGGGATATCGCTTCTCGCAATCTTGCGATCCCCGTGGCCAAATTCTCGAGTCTTTTCTCATGAGAACCTGATACATGATCCCACGTGAAGATCTGACGGTTCTCCTATGATCCGGATCCAATGGCTATTCACCTTCTCGCTTCTCACGTCCTCGTGACTTGGGGTACCCAATACTTGGGCTCTCACCCTGCGAACTCCCGAGTTCGTGAGATCTCTCGATTTCTGCCACCTGTCCCCCTCAAATGGACGGCTCCTAGTTTTCTCGCCACTTCGCCACTCATGAAACTGAAGGACTTCCCTTTATGTCCTCCAATGTCTGAGTCTTCGAGATGGGAAAATCCCCTTACACGCGTCCTCCACAACGAACGGTTCTGATCTTGCAGAGATATCGCGCATCGCGATATCGCTGTCCCTGTTCCACAACTTTTGGGGCTTCAACTTGCGAGTCCCTGATACACGATACCACGTGTATATCCGACGGCTCCTGTGACTTGGGATCGACAACTCTGCCCCTCCTGAGCTTCAAACCCTTTGGACCTTCTCGTTGTAACCTCCTTGCACCTCTGCAAGATCTAACGATCCTCAAAAGTTTGCAAAATCTCCTCAGAGGATTTTGACCGTCCGTTCTTTCTTGTGTAATCCACGAAATGAAAAAGTGTCTCTCCACGAGACTCGTTCACTTGTTCACAATCCTGCGATGCTTCTCTCCAACTTCTGTTAGCAGCTTCCCTGCACTTATCCTTCAGTAAATTCAAAGACCTATTCCTCCTAAGATTTTCCACAACTTTAGTCTTCAGAAAGAAACCTTGCACGCACTCCTTGCGGAAAATCTTCAATCACGTCTAAGTGGTGAAGTCGCTCGACTCTGCACACTCCTGCAGCAACAGTCCTTCAATACTTCGCTCAGTGTCATGAATGAGACTCTCCTTAGCCAACACACTCCTTGCATGGCTCGTATAACCCAATCTCACTCCTGGGTGTATGAGAAAAAGAGTTAACTATTTGGGCCTTCTGTCAATGCACTCCTTACGGACGACTTCAACTGCACTCCTCAAAACTAATTCACTCTTCCTTTCAGACTTTTGTTAAACCATGAAATCATATGCACAACATCCCAGAACAATACATAATAGAAAACAAGCGTTCATGAGCATATTATCAACACACACACACAAAGAACACAAAACCATGAGTCTGAATCAATTCCTTCTATTAATTCCAGATCTGTACATGGATCTCTTCTACAACTCTCTGCTATTCTCCTATGCTCTTCCTACTCTGATTTGATGCTGACTTATGTTACAATGAGAAATGAGGGTGTCTATATCTGTTTTCCCTCTTGCGCTCTAAAACTGTCTAATCTAAGAATTCAATTCTATCTACCTGCAGCTACTACTATAAATGCCTATGTCTATCTCATACGAGAGCGTATGGCTCAGGGTCTGATTACATTTTACCAAGGCACCTAAAATAAATGATCTCATTTATGTTTAGCGCATCAACTTCAAGGGAAAATTTAAAAATTGGTGCTGGCGTGTGCCCATCTATCCTTCGTCTTCTTTGTTGGCTCGCTTGTCTCGGGAGATGCTCCTAGATCATATACTCCCTCGCTTGAAAATTTGCATGGGATCCTGTCCATGAGCTCCTGCATGGTATGACCATGCTTCCGTATCTCTACTTCAGTCTCCCAGCTGGCATATTCAACTGGATGGCCCTTCCACTTCACCAAATATTCAAAATAGTATTTCCTTCTGGTTTTCTTACCCACTCGTTTATTAAGTATCTGTTCCATTTGTGGATTCTCTGCAACTGGCATTTTCTTCTGCCACTGGACCTCTGGTTGATCGTCACTTTCTTCTCCTGCTTCATCAACTTTATATGGATATAAATATGAAACATTAAATATTGGAGATATTCCGATCCCATCTGGCAACTCAATTTCATAAGCATTCTGTCCCATTTTCTTCAAGACCTTGCATGGCCCAATTTTCTTCATTTTTAATTTATTATATGTTCCCCTTGGGAACCTTTCCTTCTTTAGATGTGCCAGAACGAGAACACCAACTTCAAACTAAAGTTGTCTCTGATGTTGATCTGTTCTATGATTGTATTCCTGATTTGAATCTATCAGTCGTTGCTTCACCCTGGTGTGAATTTCTTTCATCACTTCAGTGAATTCTTCTGCACTAGCGCTACTGGTCGCAGTCTGTTCTGAATCCCTCAATTCAGAAACTCCTCTCGGTTGCATTCCATATACAATCTGAAATGGACTTTTTCCTGTGCTCCTGTTCACTGAATCATTGTATGTGAATTCTATTTGCGGTAATATGCTATCCCAGCTGTTATGGTGCTCTGTTACCAAGCCCCGCAACAAGTCTCCCAGACTTCTGTTGACCCCTTCTATTTGTCCATCCATCTGAGGATGATAAGCAGAACTAAAAATCAAATTAGTTCCTAACTTATTCCATAATATCCTCCAGAAATACCCTATGAATTTTGTGTCTCTGTCCGAAACTATTCTTTTCGGCAATCCATGAAGTCGAACGACCTCCTTGAAGAACAAATTTGCGATGTGAGTCGCATCACTGGTCTTTTGGCATGGGATAAAATGTGTCATATTGGAAAACCTATCGACTACCACAAAGATGGAATCAACACCTCTTTGGGTCCTTGGCAACCCCAATATAAAATCCATGCTAATTTCATCCCACGGCTTGTCTGGTATGGGAAATGGTTGATAAAATCCTGCATTCTGCTTTCTTCCCTTTGAATGATGGCAAATTATGCATCTATCAACAAACTTCTTGACTTCTAACCTCATCCCTGGCCAAAAGTATGACTCTCTCAGCTTTGTGAATGTCTTATCATGGCCAAAATGTCCTGCTAATCCACCACTATGCTTCTCCTTCAACTGGTTCTCCCTCATGGAGCAATTCGGAATACACAACTGATTTCCCTTAAACAACAACCCTTCCTGGATCCCGTAGTCTATCCACCGGCTTCTGTCCTTGAGAACTGGATTCTCAGCTGCTTCATAAGCTTTCTTAAAGTCTGAATCATTTGCATACATGTCCTTAAGATCATCAAAGCCTAACGTCCTGGGTTTGAACTCCTGCAACAAAAAACACTTCCTCCTCAAAGCATCAGCAACTTTGTTAGCAGTACCAGAAATATGTTTTATCACAAAAGTGAAATTTTCCATGTATTCAACCCATTTAACATACCTCTGATTCAACTTTTCCAGTTGAGTCATAAATTGTAATGCATGGTTATCACTATATAAAACAAATTCCTTTGGAATCAAATAGTGTCTCCATTTCTTCAATGCCTATATGATGGCATAGAATTCCTTATCATGTGTGGAATATTTCTCCTTTGCCTCATTCAACTTCTCACTTAAATATGCAATCACCCTGTCTTCCTGGCTCAAGACCGCTCCTATGGAAAACCTGCCTGCATCACATTTTACCTGAAACGTTTTCTAAAAATATGGCAACACCAACGCCGGTTGTTCCGTAATCTTCTGCTTCAACAAATTGAAGCTCCTCTCGGCCTCTGTTGCCCAGTGAAAAGATTTATGTCTTTTCTTCACTGTGTCCATCATTGCTGCACTAATCCCACTGAAATTCCTAATGAATTTTTGGTAGAAACTAGCCAAACCGTGAAAACTTCTCACCTCAAATATGTTCCTCGGTGATGGCCAATTCTTGATTACCTCCACCTTATCTGGATCCATCCTCAAATCATTTGTAGAAATAACAAACCCCAAATAAATGAGTTTTGTCTTCATGAATGAGGACATCTTCATGTTTATTAGCAGCTTCTCTTGCTGTAATCTCTTCATCACAATAGCCAAATGCTTCAGATGTTCATCCTTCATCTTGCTGAAAATCAATATGTCATCCAGATACACGATGACAAATTTCCCGATGAACTCCTTCAGGACTTCATTCATCAACCTCATAAAGGTACTTGGTGCATTCGTCAATCCAAACGGTATGAAAAGCCATTCATACAAACCTTCATTTGTCTTGAATGTTGTTTTCCATTTGTCACCTTCTCTCATACAGATCTGATGATATCCACTCATCAAATATATCTTTGAAAAAAAAAAATCTCCACTTAAGTAGTCCATCAGATCATCCATTCTTGGCAATGGGAATCTATACTTGATAGTTATCTTATTAATGGCTCTTGAATCAGTGCACATCCTCTAGCCTCCGTCTTTCTTCGGACTGAGTACTGTCGGAACAACACACGGACTCAAGCTTTCTCTGACCAATCCCTTGTCCAACAACTGTCGGAACAACACACAGACTCAAGCTTTCTCTGACCAATCCCTTGTCCAACAACTCCTGGACCTGCTTCTTGACCTCCTCATTCTCCTGTGGTGTCAATCTGTACACGACTTTGTTTGGGAAACTAGCTCCTGGTATGAGGTCTATATGGTGACTCACACTTCCCATCGATGGAAACAAATGACGTAACTCATCCACTACAATATCAGTGAACTCTTCCAGCAGTTCCTGAACTTCTTCTGGAAAATCATCCACTCTTGTGCTAGTCATAACAATTCTCGGTTATCTGACCACAAAGAATTGTGGATCCTCCTTCTTCTTAACTTCTGTAAGAATTTCCTTCTCACTCATGAGAAGTACTGTGTTGTTTACCTTTGGCTTAACCTCTTTATCTTCAATTGGATACAACATATTAGTTCTCCCATTCATTTCCAGGGTATATGTATTCATCCTCCCATCATGAATTACATTTCTATCATATTGCCATGGTTTGCCCAGCAATAAATGATAGACATCCATAGGAATAACATCACATAAAATCCTATCATTATATCCTCCTATCTTAATGTCAACTAAGCATTGTTTAGTGACATTTACCTGATGTCCCTTCTATATCCATGAAACTTTGTATGGACTCGAGTGATCAGTTGTCTCCAGCTCCATATTTTCTACCATCTCGGTTGAAACAATATTATCGGTGCTTCCACTATCCATGATTACCTTGCACACTCTATCCTTGGTCTTGCAAGCAGTCCTAAAAGGACTATTCCTCTGCGATGAATTCTCCCTCTCTTTCTCTGGCATCAAAAGGACCTTTCGCATCACCAACGATCTTCCGCCTTCAGCGTACTCTGACTCAACATCTCGCCTCTTTGCCTCGACGATGTGAGTCTCTCTAGTTTATTTCTTTTTCTCTGGACACACGAATGACTTGTGTCAATTTTTTCCACATGTGAAGCATGTGATTACTCCACCTCTTCCTCTTCCTCTACCTCTGGTATGAGGAAACCGATTATTATCAGCATATCCTCCTCTCTGCTCAGTATGTTGTTCTTTTTGCTCAGCATATCACCCTCGTTGTGAACTTCCACCTCTCTCTGTCTGAGTCTGAGGTTTCTTCCAGTCATCCTTGGGCTTCTGGTATTTATCTTGGGCAACCGATTTTCCTTTGGGGTGACTCCTGCCTCTGCCTCACTGACCTTGGTTACGGCTCATCTTCTCTTTAGCTTTCAAAACCATTTGATAGGCATCCTCCACCGTTTGGATGGTTGCCATATTTATTTCATCCTGAATTTCATACCTCAGGCCATTCATATACCTAGCCACCTTTTCATCATTGCTTTCACGATGACCTGCCCTGATATTCAACCTATAAAATTCCTCAGTATACTCCTTCACTGTCATCATCTTCTGTCTCAGGTTCTGCATCCTCCTGAACAGAGAAATTTGATAATCCCTGGGAATGAATTTTGCCTTCATCTTTACAATCATCCTGTCATAGCTCTTAATTTTCTGGTTGCCTTGGTAACGCCTGTCATCTTGCAGTTCATCCCACCACAAGGTTGCATGTCCTTTTAATCTTGTGACAGCATGCTTGACCTTCTTATATTCTTCGATATCTTCATAATCGAAGTAAGTGTCTAGAGCTCTAATCCAATCTAGTAGTTCTTCCGCATCGGGATTTCCCTCATAAACTGGAATGTCCATCTTTACCTTTGTACTCATTCTTGCAACAACTTTAGGTAAGCATTCACTCGCTGCATCTTCCTCTGGGATTTCTTCTTCTCTGTGTCCAGCATCCTCTTCATCTTTGGATTCACTGATATCTCCTACATCAGCTTTGTGCCTTTGTGATGTCTCCATGTCCTCCATTCTGGCACAGAGATTTCGTATTTCTCTCTCCATGTTTGGACTCTGCCCTTGCCTACCTCTTTCTCTAGACATTTCCCTTTCCTCCTCTGGATCGGGTGGTTGTCTACCCCTTCTTCTTGGCGGCATGCTGAATTCTCCCTTTCCTCCGCAACAGAAATCAAAGAAGTTTTTCTAAGCTCTATTACCACTTGACCTAGGGCACGCCACCCATGCACGTCCGCTCATAGGATCTTATTCTTCTCGGCTCGAAGAACTCCAAGGTTCTTCTATTTCCCTATCGAGAAATCTGCACCCACAACAATCTTTCCTCGAGGTCTCCCCTCTAACACCGGGAGATCAGCTAAATCTCACGATCTCGCGAGTTCGTGAATCAAAGCCTCCAACTCTTCCCTTCTAATATTGCGATACCCGACCTGGTGATACGGGTATGGCCCCTTTCTTTATTAGCGCCCTCACCACATGTAATCGTAGGCTAGGCTTAATTTTCAGCGCCTCTCACAACTCGCACCTTCGTGAGTGTGTGTGTCGAACTCTTTCTCCCTCCAGTTGCGATCCCCCGAGACGCAACCGGTCAACGCTGAGTTGACTCCTCCCTCTATGGATTTCGTTACTCACAACCTCGCAACCTCGCAACCTCGCAGGTTGAACCATCGAGCTTTCACCCTCCTATTCCGTGAATCCCCGAGATGCGAGAATTAAACGGAGTGTTGACTCCTACCTCCAGGCAATGCGTGTCCACCCATCGCCCACGCGGGTCCCACCTTATTCTCTACCACGCGTCCACACGAACCTCGGCTCTCGGCACTTCGCGAATCACGAATCCTAGCGTCAATACTTCGGGACTTCTCGCGGCGAAATCCTGATGAATTTGTGCCACCTGTACTCCACTCACCGACTTTACTATGGCCCACACTGTCCTCCAGCCATCGTGATATCGCTTCTCGCAATCTCGCGATCCCCGTGGCCAAATTGTTGAGTCTTTTCTCACGAGACCCTGATACATGATCCCATGTGAAGAACCGAGGGTTCTCCTACGATCCAGATCCAATGGCTATTCACCTTCTCGCTTCTCACGTCCTTGTGACTTGGGGTACCCAATACTTGGGCTCTCACCCTGCGAACTCCCGAGTTCACGAGATCTCTCGATTTCTGCCACCTGTCCCCCTCAGATGGATGGCTCCTAGTTTTCTCGCCACTTCCCCACTCACGAAACTGAAGGACTTCCCTTTCTATCCTCCAATGTCCGAGTCTCCAAGATGGGAAAATCTCCTTACATGCGTCCTCCACAACAAACGGTTATGATCTTGTAGGGATATCGCACCTCGTTATATCATTGTCCCTGTTGCACAACTTTTGGGGCTTCAACTTGCGAGTCCCCGATACACGATACCATGTGTAGATCCGATGGCTCCTGACACTTGGGATCGACGGCTCTGCCCCTCCTGAGCTTCAAACCCTTCGAACCTTCTCGTTGTAACCTCCTTGCACCTCTGCAAGATCTAATGATCCTCGAAACTTCGCGAAATATCCTCAGAGGATTTTGACTGTCCGTTCTTCCTTGTGTAATCAACGAAATGAAAAAGTGTCTCTCCACGAGAGTCGTTCACTTGCTCACAAGCCTGCGATGCTTCTCCCTACCTTCTAACAGTAGCTTCCCTGCACTTATACTTCAGTAAATTCAAAGACTTATTCCTCCTGAGCTTTTCCACAAATTCAGTCTTCAGAAAGAAACCTTGCACGCACTCCTTGCAGCAAATCTTCAATCATGTCTAAGTGTTGAATTCACTCGACTCTGCACACTCCTGCAGCAGCAGTCCTTCAATACTTCACTCAGTGTCCTGACTGAGACTCTCCTTAGCCAGTGCGCTCCTTGCACGGCTCACATAACCCAATCTCACTACAGGGTGTATGAGAACAAGAGTTAACTATTTGGGCCTTCTGTCAACGCACTCCTTGTGGACGACTTCAACCGCACTCCTTGTAGGAATCCTTTCTCAAATAGAGAAGCAATTGAAACTCATTCACTCTTCCTTTCAGACTTATGTTAAACCATAAAATCATATGCACAGCATCCCAGAACAATACATAATAGAAAACAAACGTTCATGAGCATATTATCAACACACACACACAGAGAACACAAAACCATGAGTCTGAATCAATTCCTTCTATTAATTCCAGATCTGTACATGGATGTCTTCTACAACTCTCTGCTATTCTCCTATGTTCTTCCTACTCTGATTTGATGCTGGCTTATGTTACAATGAGAAATGAGGGTGTCTATATCTGTTTTCCCTCTTGCGCTCTAAAACTATCTAATCTAAGAATTCAATTCTATTTACCTGCAACTACTACTATAAATGCCTCTGTCTATCTCATACGAGAGCGTATGGCTCAGGGTCTGATTATATTTTACCAAGGCGCCTAAAATAAATGATCTCATTTATGTTTAGCGCATCAACTTCAAGGGAAAATTTAAAAATTGGTGCTGGCGTGTGCCCAGCTATCCTTCGTCTTCTTTGCTGGCTCGCTTGTCTCGGGAGATGCTCCTGGATCATATACTCCCTCACTTGAAAATTTGCATGGGATCCTGTCCATGAGCTCCTGCATGGTATGACCATGCTTCCATATCTCTGCTTCAGTCTCCCAGCTGGCATCTTCAACTGGATGGCCCTTCCACTTCACCAAATATTCAAAATAGTCTTTCCTTCTGGTTTTCTTACCCACTCGTTTATTAAGTATTTGTTCCATTTGTGGCTTCTTTGCAACTGGCATCTACTTCTGCCACTGGACCTCTGGTTGATCGTCACTTTCTTCTCTTGATTCACCAGCTTTATATGGATATAAATCTGAAACATTAAATATTGGAGATATTCCGATCCCATCCGGTAACTCAATTTCATAAGCATTCTGTCCCATTTTCTTCAAGACCTTGCATGGCCCAATTTTCTTCATTTTTAATTTATTATATGTTCCCCTTGGGAACCTTTCCTTCCTTAGATGTGCCAGAACAAGAACACCAACTTCAAACTGAATTTGTCTCCGATGGTGATCTATTTTGTGATTGTATTCCTGATTTGAATCTATCAGTCGCTGCTTCACCCTGGTGTGAAGTTCTTTCATCACTTCAGTGAATTCTTCTGCACTAGCGCTGCTAGTCGCAGTCTGTTCTGAATCCCTCAATTCAGAAACTCCTCTCGGTTGCATTCCATATACAATCTGAAATGGACTTTTTCCTGTGCTCCTGTTCACTGAATCATTGTATGCGAATTCTGCTTGCGGTAATATGCTATCCCAGTTGTTATGGTGCTCTGTCACCAAGCCCCTCAATAAGTCTTCCAGACTTTTGTTGACCACTTCTGTTTGTCCATCCATCTGAGGATGATAAGCAGAACTAAACATCAAATTAGTTCCTAACTTCTTCCATAATTTCCTCCAGAAATACCCTATGAATTTTGTGTCTCTGTCCGAAACTATGCTTTTCGGCAATCCATGAAGTCGAACGACCTCCTTGAAGAACATATTTGCGATGTGAGTTGCATCACTGGTATTCTGGCATGGGATAGAATGTGCTAGCTTGGAAAACCTATCCACTACCACAAAGATGGAATCAACACCTCTTTGGGTAATTGGCAACCCCAATATAAAATCCATGCTAATTTCATCCCACAGCTTGTTTGGTATGGGCAATGGTTGATAAAACCCTGCATTCTGCTTTCTTCCCTTTGAATGTTGGAAAATTTTACACATGTCAACAAACTTCTTGACTTTTGACCTCATCGCTGGCCAAAAGTATGACTCGCTCAGCTTCGCGAATGTCTTATCATGGCCAAAATGTCCTGCTAATCCGCCACTGTGCTTCTCCTTCAACGGGTTCTCCCTCATGGAGCAATTCGGAATACACAACTGATTGACCTTAAACAACAACACTTCCTGGATCTCGTACTCTATCCACTGGCTTCTTTCCCTGAGAACTAGATTCTCAGCTGCTTCATAAGCTTCCTTAAATTCTGAATCATCTGCATACATGTCCTTAAGATCATCAAAGACTAACGTCCTGACTTTGAGCTCCTGCAACAACAAACACTTTCTGCTCAAAGCATCAACAACTTTGTTAGCAGTACCAGAAATATGTTTTATCACAAAAGTGAAATTTTGCATGTATTCAACCCATTTAACATGCCTCTGATTCAACTTTTCCTATTGATTCACAAATTGTAATGCATTGTTATCACTATATAAAACAAATTCCTTTGGAATCAAATAGTGCCTCCATTTCTTCAATGCCTGTATGATGGCATAGAATTCCTTATCATATGTGGAATATTTCTCCTTTGCCTCATTCAACTTCTCACTGAAATATGCAATCGGCCTTTCTTCCTGGCTGAAGACTGCTCCTATGTAAAACCCGCTTGCATCACATTTTACCTGAAATGTTTTCTGAAAATCCGGCAACACCAACACCGGTTGTTCCGTAATCTTTTGCTTCAACTAATTGAAGCTCCTCTCAGCCTCTGCTATCCAGTGAAAATATTTATGTCTTTTCTTCACTGTGTCCATCATTGTTGCACTAATCCCACTGAAATTCCTAATGAATTTTCGGTAGAAACTAGCCAAACCGTGAAAACTTCTCACCTCAAATATGTTCCTCGGTGATGGCCAATTCTTGATTACCTCCACCTTATCTAGATCCTTCCTCAATTCATTTGCAGAAATAACAAACCCCAAATAAATGAGTTATGTCTTCATGAATGAGGACTTCTTCATGTTTATCAGCAACTTCTCTTGTTGTAATCTCTTCATCACAATAGCCAAATGCTTCAGATGTTTAGCCTTTGTCTTGCTGAAAATCAATATGTCATCTAGATACACGATGACAAATTTCCTGATGAACTCCTTCAAGACTTCATTCATCAACCTCATAAAGGTACTTGGTGCATTCGTCAAGCCAAACGACATGACAAGCAATTCATACAAACCTTTGTTTGTCTTGAATGATGTTTTCCATTCGTCACCTTCTATCATACGAATCTGATGATATCCACTCTTCAAATCTATCTTTGAAAAAAAAATTGCTCCACTTAAGAAGTCCATCAGATCATCCATTCTTGGCGATGGGAATCTATACCTGATAGTTGTCTTATTAATGGATCTTGAATCAGTGCACATCCTCCAGCCTCCATCTTTCTTCGAACTGAGTACTATCGGAATGGACTCAATCTTTCTCTAGCCAATCCCTTGTCCAACAACTCCTAGACCTGCTTCTTGACCTCCTCATTCTCCTGTGGTGTCAATCTGTACGCGACTTTGTTTGGCAAACTAGCTCCTAGTATGAGGTCTATATGGTGACTCACACTTCTCATCGATGGCAACGAATGAGGTAACTCGTCCACTACAATATCAGCGAACTCTTCCAGCAGTTCCTGAACTTCTTCTGGAAAATCATCCACTCTTGTGATAGTCAGAACAATTCTCGGTTTTTTGACCACAAAGAATTGTGGATCCTCCTTCTTCTTAACTTCTGTAAGAAGTTCCTTCCCACTCATGAGAAGTACTGTGTTTTTTAACTCCGGCTTCACCTCTTTATCTTCAATTGGATACAACATATGAGTTCTCCCATTCCTTTCTAGGGTATATGTATTCATCCTCCCATCATGAATTACATTTCTATCATATTTCCATGGTCTGCCCAACAAAAAATGACATACATCCATAGGAATAACATCACATAAAATCCTATCATTATATCCTCCTATCTTAATTTCAAATAAGCATTGTTTAGTGACATTTACCTGATGTCCCTTCTCTAGCCATGAAACTTTGTATGGACTCGGGTGATCAGTTGTCTCCATCTCTAGATTTTCTACCATCTCGGTTGAAATGAGATTATCGGTGCTTCCACTATCCACGATGACCTTGCACACTCTATGCTTGGTCTTGCAAGCAGTCCTAAAAAGAATGTTCCTCTGCACTGAATTCTCCCTCTCTTTCTCTGGAGACAAAAGGACCTTTCGCATCACCAGTGATCTTCTGCCTTCAACGCACTCTGCATCAACATCTTGCCTTTGTGCCTCGGCGATGAGAGTCTCTCCAGTTTCTTTCTTTTTCTATGGACACTCGAATGACTTGTGTCCATTTTTTCCACATGTGAAGCATGTGATTACTCCACCTCCTCCTCTTCCTCTACCTCTGGTAAGAGGAAACCTATTATTATCAGCATATCCTCCTCTTTGCTCAGTATGTTGTTCTTTTTTCTCAGCATATCGCCCTCACTGCGAACTTCCACCTCTCTCTGTCTGAGTCTGAGGTTTCTTCTAGTCATCCTTGGGCTTCTGGTATTTATCTTGGGCAATCGATTTGCCTTTGGGCTGACTCCTGCCTCTGCCTTGCTGAACTTGTTTACGGCTCAACTTATCTTCACCTTTCAAATCCATTTGATAGGCATCCTCCACAGCTCGGATGGTTGCCATATTTATTTCATCCTGAATTCCATACCTCAAGCCATTCATATACCTAGCCACCTTTTCATCATTGCTTTCACAATGACCTGCCCTGATATTCAACCTGTAAAATTCCTCAATATACTCCTTCACTGTCATCAGCTTATGTCTCAGGTTCTTCATCCTCTTGAATAGAGAAATTTGATAATCCCTGGGAATGAATTTTTCCTTCATCTTTGCAATCATCCTGTCCCAGCTCTTAATTTTCTGCCTGCCTTGGCAACGCCTGTCAGCTTGCAATTCATCCCACCACAAGGCTGCATGTCCTTTTAATCTTATGATGGCATGCCTGACCTTCTTATCTTCTTTGATATCTTCATAATCGAAGTAAGTGTCTAGAGCTCTAATCCAATCTAGTAGTTCTTCCGCATCCAGATTTCCCTCATAAACTGGAATGTCCATCTTTACCTTTGTACTCATTCTTGCAACAGCTTTATGTAAGCGTTCACTCGCTGCATCTTCCGATGGGTTTTCTTCTCCTCCATGTCCAACATCCTCTTCATCTTCGGATTCACTGATATCTCCTACATCAGCTTTGCACCTTTGTGATGTCTCCATGTCCTCCATTCTGGCACGAAGATTTCGTATTTCTCTCTCCATGTCTGGATTCTTCCCTTGCCTACCTGTTTTTATGGACATTTCCCTTTCCTCCTCTGGATCGGGTGATTGTCTACCCCTTCTTCTTGGTGGCATGGTGAATTCTCCCTTTCCTCCGCTACAGAAATCAAATAATTTTTTCTAAGCTCTTATACCACTTGACGCAGGGCGCGCCACCCAGGCACGTCCGGTCACAGGATCTTCTTCTTCTCGGCCCGAAGAACTCCAAGGTTCTTCTATTTCCCTATCGGTAAATCTCCACCCACAACAATATTTCCCCGAGGTCTCCCCTTTACCACCGGGAGATCAGCTAAATCTCACGATCTCACAAGTTCGTGAATCAAAGCCTCCAACTCTTCCCTTCTAATCTTGCGATACCCGACCTGGCGATACGAGTATGGCCCCTTTCTTTATTAGCACCCTCACCACATGTAATCGTAGGCTAGGCTTAATTGTCAGTGCCTCTCACAACTCACACCTTCGTGAGTGTGTATGTCAAACTCTTGTGCTCTCCAGTTGCGATCCCCCAAGACGTGATCGGTCAACGCTGAGCTGACTCCTCCCTCGACGGATTTCGTTACACGCAACCTCGCAACCTCACAACCTCGCAGGTTGAACCGTCGAGATTTCACCCTCCTATTCCATGAATCCCCGAGATGCGAGAATTCAACAAAGTGTTGACTCCTACCTCCAGGAAACGTGTGTCCACCTGTTTCCCACGTGGGTCCCACCTTATGCTCTACCACGCATCCACACAAACCTCGGCTCTCGGCACTTTGCGACTCACGAATCCTAACGCCAATACTTTGGGACTTCTCGCGGTGAAATTATGATGACTTTGCGCCACCTGTACTCCACTCGTCGACTTTACTATTGCCCACATTGTCCTCCAGCCATCGAGATATCGCTTCTCGCAATCTCGCTATCCCCGTGGCCAAATTCTTGAGTCTTTTCTCACTAGACCTCGATACACAATCCCATGTGCAGATCCGATGGTTCTCCTACGATCCGGATCTAACTGCTATTCACCTTCTCGCTTCTCGTGTCCTCGTGACTTGGGGTGCCCAATACTTGGGCTCTCACCCTGCGAACTCCCGAGTTCACGAGATCTCTCTATTTATGCCACCTGTCCACCTCAAATGGACGGCTCCTAGTTTTCTCGCCACTTTGCCACTCGCGAAACTGAAGGACTTCCCTTTCTGTCCTCCAATGTCCGAGTCTCCGAGATGGAAAAATCTCCTTACACGCGTCCTCCACAATGAACGGTTCTGATATTGTAGGGATATCGCGCCTCACGATATCGCTGTCCTTGTTGCACAACTTTTGGGGCTTCAACTTGCGAGTCCACGATACACGATACCACGTGTAGATCTAATGGCTCCTATGACTCGGGATCGACGACTCTTCCCCTCCTGAGCTTAAAACCCTTTGGACCTTCTCGCCATAACCTCCTTGCACCTCTGCAAGATCTAACGATCCTCGAAACTTCACGAAATATCCTCAAAGGATTTCAACCGTCCGTTCTTCCTTGTGTAATCCATGAAATGAAAAAGTGTCTCTCCACGAGACTCGTTCACTTGCTCGAAAGCCTACGACGCTTCTCCCCGACTTCTGACAGCAGCTTCCCTGCACTTATTCTTCAGTAAATTCAAAGACCTATTCCTCCTAAGATTTTCCACAACTTCAGTCTTCAGAAAGAAACCTTGCACGCACTCCTTGCGACAAATCTTCAATCATGTCTAAGTGTTGAAGTCGCTCGACTCTGTGCACTCCTGCAGTAGCAGTCCTTCAATACTTCGCTCAGTGTCACGACTGAGACTCTCCTTAGCCAGCGTGCTCCTTGCATGGCTCGTATAACCCAATCTCACTCCTGGGTGTATGAGAACAAGAGTTAACTATTTGGGTCTTCTGTCAACGAACTCCTTGCAGACAACTTCAACTGCACTCCTTGTAGGAATCCTTGCTCAAATAGAGAAACAATTGAAACTCATTCACTCTTCCTTTCATACTTTTGTTAAACCATGAAATCATATGCAGGGCATCCCAGAACAATACATAACAGAAAAAAAACGTTCATGAGCATATTATCAACACACACACATAAAACACAAAACCATGAGTCTGAATCAATTCCTTCTATTAATTCCAGATCTGTACATGGATGTCTTGTACAACTCTCTGTTATTCTCCTATTCTCTTCCTACTCTGATTTGATGATGTCTTATGTTACAATGAGAAATGAGGGTGTCTATATCCGTTTTCCCTCCCGCGCTCTAAAACTGTCTAATCTAAGAATTCAATTCTATCTACCTGCAACTACTACTATAAATGCCTCTGTCTATCTCAGACGAGAGCGTATGGATCAAGGTTTGATTACATTTTACCAAGGCGCCTAAAATAAATGATCTCATTTATGTTTAGCGCATCAACTTAAAGGGAAAATTTAAAAATTGGTGTTGGCGTGTGCCCAACTATCCTTCGTCTTCTATGTTGGCTCGCTTGTCTCAGGAGATGCCACCATTTCCTATGTCCCCTCGAGCCTTTGAAGAAATGAGAGTGGGATCCATTGATTATAACCATGAACGATGCATTTTGAAGGAAACCAATTATTCAGTTTATATTTTTGAGTGACATACTCATCTGAAGGAGGACCATATGGAAGAATGTCTAGTTAACTCTAATGTGAGCCTTTGAAAAATCCACTTTCATGATAGACACCTTCAATTTCCTCTTCTTGACTAAATGAACAACCTTTTGGGCTACGACAATCACATCATGGATTTTCTTATTTTATAGAAATACAAGTTGTTCCTCTCCTATGATCGCACTTAAGATAGGATTTAGTTTCCCCGCAATGACCTTAGTTATTATCTTTCATATCATATTACAATAGGATATAGATCTAAAGTCCCCAAAGGTATATCCCTCATGTTTTTTAGGAATAAGACTTAGAAATGTGAAGTTGCAGAACCCTAGAATTTTTGTGTTTCCTTGCAACTCTCTCACCATCAATAGTAGATCCTCTCTTATTGTATCATAGAAACACTTGAAGAACTCAACTATAAATCCATCCGGGCGTGAGCTCTTCCCATTTTTCATGGATAAAAGGGATACTGAGGTTTCTACCTCCCAAAACTCCTCACTCAGAACCTTGTTCATATATTCATAGAAAACCACTAGAAATTTGGAAGTGACTTCCAAGATTTCTTGTATAGGGTTCATCCTTCAGGGATATTTGAAGATCTCCCCTAATATTTTTCCCCCACTTATTCCTTTTCATTGAAGGGTCTAAAAACTTGACTCTCTTCATCCTCGCTATACCAAATTGTATTAAGGTTTATTTTTAAAGTCATGTAATGATGAAGGAGATTAGTGTTGTTATCCCTAGCCTCTATCCACAACACCTTTCTTTAAGGTGTCAGGACTTCTCCTCTTTCTCTAACCATGAATTTCTGAGAGCCTTCAACTCCTTCAGATCTGCTGGTTGGCTCGAGCTGAGGGACCCTCATCAATTAGTTTGAAGAGTGTGGACAAACTCTCTTCCCTCTCTCTTAGATTTATAAGATTATGACCCTTATAGATTTTTCCTTATTGTTTAGTAGCTCTTTTTATCCTTGAACAATTCATTACAAATTGAACCATAAGATGGTTAAGTTTTACAAGACACATCTTCCGAGGAACTGGAGGTGCTTCCATTCCTGACTTTCATTGGAAGATGACTAAGCGATGGTCAGATATTCCTTTTTCCCCTACCAAACATTTGAAATGTAAACCAGACTCCAGAAACATCTTTTATGCTAAGAACTTGTCAATCATTTTTTCTATTGCATCTTTCAATGTTCTAAAGTTGCACCAGGTTAGCGATAAATTAATCGGTTCAACATCAACCAGATGAAGAACCTACAAAAAATTGAGAAAACTACGTTTCTCACATTCCATCTTGGGGTTATCGCCCCATTCATCTCACAAGGAAAGACAAAAATTCACGTCCCCCTAACTACTATGAAAGGATCACTAAAAGCACCTAAAATTTTTAAATATTCCTAGTAGGGTTTTATATTAACATAAGGATTGTCAAAATTTATTGATCCAGGTGGACATTGGTGTCACCCAATCTATTCTACTGGCTCAAATTGCAATTTTCGATCTTGGAAATTTCTCTACAGTTTTTTGGGTCGAAAATTTTCGGGGTCGATTTGAATCTCTAAACGATATTTTTTTAGCTAGGAGACACTTACCATGTAGCCGAAATAAGTTGCTAAGTTGAATTATATATGTTTTCCTTGGATAGACCTTTTCAACAAGGTATCAAGCATACTAAAAGAAGTTCATATGAAAAACTCATGCCCTTCGGAAGTTGACATATCAACTACCCTTTGGTGTTTTATATCACAGGGATATGGTTTTGGATTTTTATGGGTTTATCATTTCTTCTTTATGTTAAAAATTCCTTTAAAAGTTGACATATCAACTACCCTTTGATGTTTTATATCAGAGGAATATAGTTTTAGATTTTTATGGGTTTATCATTTCTTCTTTATGTTAAAAATTCCTTTAAAGCCTCATTTTAATAATTTTATTATGAATATCTAATTTTGGGATTAAGACCCTCTCATCATTCCTCAAGCTCCCCAACTTCTCTCGCACTGCATTTGATCTAATGATCTAATAATTATCTAAATTGCCTTTCTTCTCCGCCCGATTGTCCTTGTCCTTCAATTTCCATAGTACCAAAGATTAAAAAATAATCGCTTCCTTATTAAAATTGTAATGACAATTAAAATCAAAATTGATGACCGGAAACTGTAATGACAATTAAAATCAAATTTGATGATCGGAAAATGGGAATGCCTTTGAATTTATAAGGAGAGGCCACTCCACTTCCTTTGCATAATTTTAATTAAGTTTAAGGTTGATTAATAATGAAAAATGCATACAAATTATATGGTTGTGTCGGCTTGGAAGGTTTTAAGTAAGTTTAATTAATAATGGAAAATACATCAAAATTATATGGGAGTGTCGATTTGGGAGGCAGTGAGGATGATTTCACTCCATTAATAACAAATAAATTTCTATTTTATAAATAGTAGTCCGTTGGGTTGGGTAATTGTGGTGAATCTTGAAAAAAGTGGAATGTGTAACAAAATTATTTAATAAATTTCTATTTTATAAATAGTAGTCCGTTGGGTTGGGTAATTGTGGTGAATCTTGAAAAAAGTGGAATGTGTAATAAAATTATTTAATATTTATTTTGAAAAAAAAATTAATAAAAAATAGTTGAATAAAATCAAWTTTAACTTTTGAAAATATTAATTATACAATAAACACTTGATATTAGAGATATTAAAGKTCCATAGTTATTTGAAAATTTAAAATTTTGAATACCAGTTAAAAATAATATATTTAACCATTAACAATTTATAAAAATTGTTATGTGTAATTAGAACAAACACTTGATATTAGAGATATTAAAGGTCCATAGTTATTTGAAAATTTTAAATTTTCAAATACGAGTTAAAAATAATATATGTAACCACTAACAATTTAAAAAAAGTGTTATGTGTGTAATTAAAAAAAACAGGTTTAAAATAATTTAGATATTGTTGAAATCCTAAATGATTTATTTTGTAAGTAAAAAAAACTTACTATAACATAAACAAAACAAAGGAAACATATGTATTTTCAAAACTTTATATGATTTTGTATATATAAAAATTCACATGGCAAGATAAATGATTTAGATATATTTTGCATAAGAAATGAATTTTGTTCGAATATCTACGTTTATCAAGATAAATGTTTGTTTGACATGTGTGGTTATATATATTGTTATGATTATTTAAAAAAATAATAATTTGAATTAGTTCTCTAAAACAAATAAGAGTATTGAATATCACTGTGAAAATATAAGTATATATAATTAATTATTGTGTAAAAGTACATAGTTTGACTAAAATATTAAAAAAATTTAAATACTTATGTTTAATCAAAAAATTAAATTTCAATTAATAATTTATATGAATATGTAATTAATCACACCTGGTTGAGGAAAACCTTCAAAACACTATTAATGACACTACCTCTTATAAAAAAATATAGACCTTCGTTCCTTCCAAGACTATCTATTATTATATTTTTGTAAACTATATAAAAAAAACCTTGTATATTAGGTTATATAAAGTTACAAGTATACCTAACATAGTATTTAAGAGATTCTAAGGTCAGGGTTAGGTTATTATAAGGTTAATGACTTTTTTTTTTCCATTGGAAAAAAAAAATTGTATTCACAAAAAGAATACATAAGGCCTTGAGTTAGACCCATTTCAAAAGACAATTACATCTCAGATTTCAACTATAGAAGTTCTTATTTATAAGACTATATTAACAATACATGTTTCTACTAAAACCATATATAATACATTATACAAACATTATCGATCTTCAAAATCGAAGTTTTATTGCTTCTATTTCTTTCCTTTCTATAAATTGATAGTACCCATAGGCCCCTATTAACAAGGAGGTGGCCTCTTTCCAGAGTTCATTTTTATTTACATTTGGTTCACATAATATATGGTTGAATCATAACCATTCAAAGGATTCAAAGGAGATTTGGGACAATCTGATATCTTTTGTTGCATTTTTCTTCCTTTCCTAGTCGATGACAAGCTTTGCATCACCCATAAACTGAAGTTTTTTTATGTGCTTTTTTATTTCTATCTTTAGTAAAGTCCATAGAGAGATGAATTCATATATATTATATGTACTTTCTCCAAGAGTGTAACGAATAAACATGTAATTACTTTCATTGATGTATAGCACAACACCAATCTCGCACATGCGTGAATTCCCTTGCCATGCTCCTAGCATGCATAAAGGAGAATGACTTGGCCCACACTAGCCCCTTTTGATATTGATATGCTAGGTAAGTAATTTTTTGTTTAAATCTAACGATTGAGTGGTTTTTCATCTAGGTGGGGCTCTAATTTTCCAAATTATCCATCCTTTAGTTTTTTTTACCGACATAGAGATTCATAATGTTTTTTTTTATTGCCATCTCCATTAAAGTCGATAGAACTTTGAATTCAACTATGTTATCAATAACTACTCTTAGATTGTACCAGATAAACATGTAATAATTTTCATTGATGTATAGCACAGCGTCGATCCCACACAACCATAGCATACATAAAGGACAAGGACTTGGCCCGCACCAACCCCTTTTGATATCATTATCCTTTAGGTTTCTTTGACTAACATAAATATTTCTGATGTCCTTTTTAATTGTCATATCTAGTAAAGTACATAGTATGATGAATTCAACTATGTTATCTATGCCTGCTCTCAAATTGTACCTGATAAACATGTAATGACTGTTATTGATGTATACCACAACATCGACCACGCATGCTCTCGGCATGCATAAAGGACAATGGCTTGTCCCACACCAGCCCCTTTTGATATCATTATACCATGTAGGTAAATTATTTTTTAAAGCTAACCATAGAGTAGTTTTTCATCTGGGTGGAGATCTAATTTTCCAAATTTGATCCCACCTCCATTTTTTGCTACCCTTGAACCTTCCTTTGTGCGATGCTTTGTATCCCAGTGGGGTAGTGAAGGATCCATCCTTTAGGATTTTTGACTAAATGAGAGAGTCAGAGATATGGTCATCAAGTGTAACAAAATTTGTACATAAAATTCCCACAAAATTATTCCATTCCTCATCTAACCCACCATTTCATTCGAGAGATTTTGTGGATATCCATCTGCATATACCACTTGGATGGGGATTAATAGTTCATGTGTCACTCATTGTGTAAATGCTATAGTATATTCTCGAATAAATCAATTAATCTGGAAGGAAATTTTAATTTCCCTCATAATTGTGGCCATTATGATATCTTTTGTTGCATTTTTTTTCCTTACCTAGTCAAAGACAAAGTTCAAGTCACACATCACTTGAATATTTTGGAATTCCTCTTTTATTTTTATATCGAGTAAAGTCCATACTGCGATGAATTCAAATTTATTATCTATACTAGCTCTTAGACTATACCTGATAAACATGTAATTGTTGTGATTGATTTATAGCACAACACTAAGCACGCATGCCCCTGGCATGCATAAATCATAATGGTTTGGCCCGCACCAAACCATTTTGATATTTTTTTCCCAGGGAAGTAATTTATTGTTTAAATCTAACCATAGAGTGATTTTTCATATCGGTGGAGATTTAATTTTCCAAATATGACCCCACCACCTTTTTTGTGGGCCCTTGAACCTTCCTTCACTCCATTGTTTGTATCCCAATGGGGAAGTGAAGGATCCATCCTTTAGTTTTTTCAACCAACAGAGAGAGTGAGAGATAATGTCATCGAGTATAACAAAATTTATACATAAAATTCCCACAAAATTATTCCATTCCTAAGATAACCCACCAGTTAATCCTAGAGAGTCCCTAGATTTCCATCTTTGGGTGTTTTTGGTAGCATCAGAAATGTAGTTCCACATTGGCATGTGTTTTTCATATGGAATTTGTTGAAATTAAAGTAAAATTAAAGTAAAATTGTATTTATTAGTGAATTGAGTTATTTGAGGACACGTGTAACATGAATCATGTAATATAAATATTAAGTGAGTCTGAGAAGTAATATAAACTGTATATCACTTTGGAGATTAGAAATATATCGTAACTTATGATTATAAAAGAAAGTCTAGGAGAAGGAGGAAGACAAATTTGTTGAGGGATTCGGTGCAATAGGGACTTTTTATGATATTTCGAGGTCAATAGACTTGGTGAGAGATGAAGGATGACTATAGAAAATAAGGACTTTTTCTAGTGTGAGGATTCTAGCAGAAATGAAGGGATTTTTCTTACGCTAGAGTGAGGAGATGTGACTCATTGGGTGAAGAAAGTTCATGCAAGTATTGATGAGAGGGTTGGATAAAAAAGGATTGTGATTCAATATTTTGATATGTGGAGAAGGAATTTCATCTAGAGGTCATACAGGTCAAGGAGGAAAGAGAGAAGAGGCAACCATAAGAAAGAGAAGAGTCATACAAAGCTTTTCGTAAGGTATTTTTGTACATATCTTTGGATCACAGTGAAGACAATCACAGATATGCATGGGACACAGAAGGCAAAGTCATAAATTTTTGATGGTCATAGAAGGGAAAGTCGTGTATTTATCAAGAAATTTTCCAAAACAAGTCATACAGTAGCATAGGAGTTTCCAAGTTTCTCTACAGTGTATAATTCTCTTAGTAGCATATTTTCCCTATTACAGGAGTGATGATTTGACCTTAATAAAAGAATCATTTGTCTAGTATTACCTATGGGGTTTGTCTAGGGGTTCACCTACAACTGTTGGTGTTTATTTGCGCTAGATTTGGTTTCCTTGTCTATGCTTCCACTGCATGTTTAGTCTATTACTCAACTATGATTCTAGTAGATAAAGTGATTTTATTTGAGCTAACTTCTCGGTGTTGAGTAGAGTGGTAAAATATCAAGATGGTATTAGTGCATACCAAGGGTTAAATCTACTTGGATAGAATTTCAATACCATCTGCATCTACCTCTTTGTTGGGGATTAATACGTTGCGTGCCACTCATTATGTAAATGTTATGGAATCTTAATGAGTGAATCAATGGATCTGAGATTTTAAAATATTTTCCCTCCTCCAACTAGGGTTATTTTCCTAATGATATACTCCTCACATTCCCAACCTTCCACATCGATCAATTGCTTACCATAGGAAAATATTCTACCAAGACCTTCCACACAATTGAGCCTTTCAAGTATTTTTATAGGATTCTAAACTAGTTGGCAATGGTGATATTGGATAATTATTTAGATTTCATTATGTAAGACAAAAGAGAATTTCCTTGCATTAGTAGAAAAAGGTTTCTTCAAGATAGAACACAAAAAAAATGAATTCATTTTAATCTGTTAAGTCATTAGTCTGTTCCTGAGCAGTTGGTCAAGAGCCGAATTGACAGTCATCACTTCGGTGTTTAAATACCTATAAATTAAAATGCCCTTCTTTTCTTTGCATGGATGATGAGTGAAGGATAAAAATGTTACTTTTTGAATATCCCTTTACTTATCTTTGATTTGATTGATTCATGGATGAATGTTTATTATTTGTGCCTTCTTATGAATGAGTACCTATATGGCTTGATTGATTAAAAAATCAATTTCTCTTTGCGTTTTTAATTGCTTGAACTTGGGTACATCTCTGCATTTTTATTCTTAAACTTTGCATTGTGAATGATAAACCTCTGAGTTGAATGAAAATCCCTTGACGAACCCAACTTCTGATTTCAGTGACTTCTTTGCGTGGTTTTTATTGATTATTATGAAAAGATTGTGTTTTTATCTTCCATCCCTTATCCCTTTAGGCATCAGTCCGTACATGAGCAATCGGCCAGGAGCGGAATCAACAGTCGTCACTTTGGTGTTTAAATACCTATAGTTTCAAATGCCCTTATTTTCTGTGCATGGATGATGAGTGAAGGATAAGGATTTTTTCTGTTGCGTATCCATTATTTTTTAGTTTATTGATTCATGGTTGAATGTTTAGTCTTTGTGCCTTCTTATGAATGAGTACATTTGCAGCTTGATTGATTAAAACTTTGATTTGTCTCTTCATTTTTAATTTATTGAACTTGGGTACATCACTACATTTTTATTGATAAACTATGCATTGTGAATGATCACCTCTGCGAAGTCATAGTCATTTCAAACATTTTGTATCTTATAAAAAATTCATAAAAATTTCAAACTGTTCATGTTTTTATTTCAATTTTTTTTTTTTATATAAAAATTACAAATCTGTAGGAATTAAATTTATAATTTCATTTTTTACATATGTAATATTATAGTACAATGGAGGAGTAATATACATGAAATGGAAAAATTTTAAAACATACATATTTAAATTTAATAAATATACTATAAACATACATATTTGGACATTAATAAATACTTTATAAATATACATATTTAGTCTCCCACTCTGATGTTGTATTGCAATTATAGTGACCCTTTGAATACATGAATAATTATAATGAATACTTCATTGTGGATAATAAAGTCTAATTTAGACATAAAAAAGTTTACAAACTAAAAAAAACCTTCACTGGTGACATGTTCTCATACCATAGGCAACCACTCAATGTTTGGGAGAGCAACATGTTGGCTGGTCATTCACCATCCTTGAATTAAAGTAACCCTGATGTGATTATTTTTGATGGATTAACATCTGGATCAAGTGATATTGGTACCTGAATGGCCCGGTACCCCTAAAAGATTTAAACTATTGGTGCATTGTATTTGCCAAGAACTTCCAGAAGTCAAACCTTATGAAGGTTTGATTCTTTGGCTGTGACAAGGCTACTAGGAAATAATATGTTACAATGTAACATACAATTACATTGTAATATCTTATAACATATTACAATGTAATTTGTTATATAGTAATATATGTTATGACATATTACATTGCAATATGATATGAAAAATATGCATTAATATAGCACAACAAATAGAAAACAAATTGTGAAACATAGGTAGTATATTCATTGTAGTCATTCACTCAACCTGTAGAATATATACACTTGTGTAGATTTGGTTTCTCCTTAAAATTTATCCGATCAACATTTAATGTAATATGCTTGGCATATAATCCATGTTCATGCATGACCTTCACCTCGTTGTGATTAAAACATGTTGATGTTATCAGTCAGTGTGTGAGGTTATGAAGATTAATTTATTTGTTTTGGGGATTCTAATGCATTACATTATATGTGGTCTTTGTTGATCCAACCATAGGGAACTTTTAAGTAATATTAAAGAAATTTTCTAATACATTTTTTTAATGGATCCAAACATATGAAACTTTTAATGAATCCCCTTGCTTGTTGTTTTTCTGAATTGATTTCCCTTGACAAACCCAACTTTTGATTTCAATGACTTATTTGTGTGGGTTTTATTGATTATTATGAAAATATTGTGGTTTTATCTTCCATCTCTTATCCCTTTAGTCATCAGTATGTGCCTGAGTAGTCGGTCGGAGCCGGATCGATGATTGTCACTTTGTTGTTTAAATACCTTTAGATTCAAATGCCATGTTTTTCTGTGCATGGATGATGAGTGAAGGATAATAATTTTCCCTTCCTTATATCTGTTAATTATCTTTCATTTGATTGATTCATGGACCAATGTTTACTATTTGTGCCTTCTTATGAACGAGTACATTTTTGGCTTGATTGATTAGAACTTCGATTTCTCTCTACGTTTTTAATTTCTTGAACTTGGGTACATCCCTGCATTTTTATTGATAAAATATGAATTGTGGATAGATATTGAGGAGATATGTCGACACATGATTCTCCGAACATTCCTCGCAAATGCTCTAGGTTATCTGAAGAAGGAAGAACAAGAACGCCTTCGACTGAGACTCCTAGTGACCAACAACAATCTCGTCAGAGGAGCTTTTCAAACCAGTCTGTGAATAGATCAACTGCAGAACCTGATAAAGCAAGTTATATGGATGCAACCTTCTTAGATAGGTTGCAAATTGATACTCCTATACATGACAATGTAGGGAATACCTTTGAACAAGAGAATATTTATTTTGTTTATTTTTGTTGTATTTTTTTGTATTTAAATTTATGTGAAGTTAAATCCTGTAGTTACTTTCAAATGTGTGTCTAGACAATCATTTTAGAGAAAGGGAAGACAATGAGAGAGAGAGTGGTTGTCATGAAGATTAAAATGTTGGTGCAGAGGATGAAGGTGGATTTAAAAGTCCACTTTATCAAGAAACAAAACATTACACGCCTACGTCCACCTATCCTTCGAATATTTGTGATGAACTTCCCTCGGAAGGGATTACTGAAGCAATCACGCTTGAGCAATTCTCAAGTGTTAAAAGAAGGTTGGAAAATGATTTGGTGGTCTTGGAACTCCCTCAGGAGAGTAAAAAAAGCTTGAAAATTGTTTTGCATTCATTGGAAAACTTTATGGATTCATATCAGAAGATGGGTCCAACCACTAAAAGTTTTGTCGATCTAATGAAGCAACGAAAGTCAGAGGGTGTAAAGACCCCTTCGTTATGACTATAAGAAAAGCATAAGTGCAATTTTTTTTTTGTTTTTAGGGAAAGAAGGCAATTACAACAATAGTTTGACCACACCACAGACGACGAACAGAATCACGCAACCCATGCAATAGGAAACTATGACACCACACACCGACACAATGGTGACTGGGAAAAACATGCACATAATAACATGGAGGAACAACTACCCACCCGACACAAAACACGACCATTCCTTTGAGATAACGGACAACATCCCCATCCCAAAAAAATGGCCTAGACGAACAAGATGAGAACCTCAAGGCGCATGAGCCCAATGCCTAAAGGCATTCAATCCATGCGCCAAAAGAAACCTACAACGCCCGGCAACACTCACAAAGAGTGCACCAACTTCGGCCAAGATATCGTTCATATCTATCCCATAGGGCATGTCATGATCCCCTCGTCAAGAATCATGCTATGCCCAAGTGATAGACACACCGAAAACATTTGCACCACTCATCCCATCAGGACTAAGGACTCTAGATAAATATGATGCCCTAGAAACCGAATATCGAAAGAAAACCACACCCCAACCCCAACAACAGGTTGACGAGATTCCAAAGGACAACATAAGGAAGACGCTAACCAACATAAGACTTTGTCAACATCCCAACCATTAATCACATCTAAAATAGTCCATACTAACAGTCTAAAAATAACATAGATTACCCATCTAAAGCCAAATTTCAACTAGTCACCATTTACAATTTTATATTAGCATTGAATTTAACAATTCTAAATTGAAACTAAGACAACATATGCTAATTTAAATTAACATTAAGGACAATCTAAATTGGCATTCCGAGATTAATCACCACTAACAAGTGGTCAAGAATTAAATTCTAGTGATTAAGTTTATGTTACGGTAATGTGGTGAAATTGTTAAATGGATTCAACTTTGAAGGAAATGGTAAATTCATTAACAACTACTACGTTGGTAAATTGGTTGTTCATACATATACACACTTCTTAAAGTTATCACTCTTTAATGTTATACAAATCTAGAGATTCAATCTCTACTCTCCTTGTTGTTATTGTATTTAGTAAATCGTTTACATATATTACACTAGGTAGTTGGTTGGATTAAATGTAAGTGTCCTCATTAAGGTTATTCTTCTAATGAATAAGATATTATCATCAGTTCATGGTTAGGAAACATAATGATGAAGGTCAATTTCGATGCTAAAAATTATCTCCCATTCATCCTAATTCAATTACGATTTCCCTGGTCACTTTTTAATTTCTTCTCAAATGGATCTTCTCCTAAGATTATAGATATAACATTTGAATTAAAATTATAGAGGACAACGTTTTATTGTGGAATATGACCATCTAAATACCCAATTGTAAGATCTAGAATGGGTTGTCAACAATAAATAAAGGAATCCCTATGAAAAATGCAATAGAATGGAAACTTCAATACTGATGCAGGAGCATCTCCCACATCAAGAGAGCCAGCACAGAAGCAATCAGATAGCTGGACAAGCGTCAGCACAAATTTTGAAATTCCCTTAGATTGTTGCGCCATCTTAAATGAGCCATTAATATGAGACGCACTTGTATTATGTAATCGGACCTTGAGCCTTTAGCTCTCATCCTTAGTAGGTAGGAGGCATTTAAGGTAGTTAATGGAGGTAGATAGAATTTAATTCTAGATTAGACTATTTGAGAGTGCAAGAGGGAAACGGGATATAGACACCCTCATTGTGCATTGTAATCAGAGTTAGAAGCATTGGAGCAAGGGCAAGCAGAGAGTTGTGTAAGAACACCCATGTACATATATTTGGATTAATAGAAGAGGTTGATTCAAATTCATGGTTTGTGTTGTTCTCTGTGTATTGATGTTGAATGGCATGCTGATGAATGTTTGATTCCTGTTACACATTTTATTTATATGATGTGCATATGAGTTCATGTTTAAGTTTGAAGTCTGAAGGGATAATGGAATGAGTTTCAATTGTTTCTCTATCTGAGTAAGAATTCCTGCAAGGAGTGCAGTGGATGTGTCTGCAAGGAGTGCATCGACAAGAATTCAAGGTTGCATCTTTGAAGCTCAGATAGTTTTACTTTTGTTCTCATTTACCTAGAAGTGCAGTTGGGCATAGGAGTCGTGTAAGGAGTGCACAGGCCAAGTAAAGTTCAGGGTTGCAAACCTGAGCAAGAGTTAAAAGATTGTTGCTGCACGAGTGCGTAGGGTCAGAGAAATTCAACACTTAGGCGTGTTTGGAGGTCACTGCAAGAAGTTCATGCAAGGATCCTCTTTGAGGCTTGAATTTGTGAGAAGCTCAGGAGGAGTAAGGATTTTGAAAATATTGAGGAGCATCAAAAGTTTGTAGCGCAAGCGGTTAAGTCTAGGGAAGAGTCCTTGATTTCCTTCATAGAAATCATCAAAGGAAAGATACCGACGGTCAGAAATATGCGGGGAGGATTAGTGAAATCCTGCCAGACGTCAGATCTGCCAGAGGAGCGAGGATGTTACAATTGCGTCTGGAGTCCAAGCTCAGGAGATTGTGGACCGTAGGATCTTCACATAGAATACCCGTCAACCGTTGGATTGACCAGGAGTTGCACAAAATTTAAGCTTCATGAATAGGAGGAGGAAAGTTCCGACGAGAGGGTAGCCATCGGGATTTTTGCATTCATGAAATCGGGAGTCACGAGGATGAGTGTTCGGGAATTTTCATAGTGAAAATCCTAGGAGAAATCTGAACCGTTCATCCATTTGGGACACGTGTCGAAAATTTGAAGAAAGTCGGGGATCAACGTTTCATGGATCTTGAAGACAAGAACTCCTTGCATTTCGGAATCGCGAAGTCCAATTTTATGAAAAGAGGAAAGCTCCGTGTGGGACCCAGTTGACGTCATCTCATCATAACAAGGTATCAGGAATTTCCACAGTGAAAACACCGAAGTGGCGAAGACTGTCCATTCTTGAGGACGCGTGGCCAAGATAGAAGCTTTCAGAAGATTGCCCGAAAGGAAGAGTCATTAATCGGGAAATCGGGGATTCTGTGGACAAGAGGTTTGATACATTTCAAAATTCAAAACCCCAAATTCTGATAAGAGGTATGACTGCGGTCATATAGGAGGAGATTGCATGGACTAGGGGAATAGCCAGGAGGGCCTATAGTAAAAAGGGAGTGCATCGGGATATCGAAGATTGAGAATTCGAGGAAGCTGGGATTTGTGACATCGAGGATTGGAAAACCCCGAAACTCGATTGTGACTTTCTGTTGGGAATGGAGAAAGAACTGGGCCTAAGGCTGTAAGGTACCGAAAAAGACCTGTGGGTCAATTTCGAATAAAGATTCCAGGGGAGAATCGAAGGAGCCACTCCGGCTCGAGGGTGAACTTTGAATGATCCTTAAAGACTAGGAGGACAGTGCAGAGGCCTTTGCTGAGGCAGAGGGTGCAGTCTGCACCAGTTTGGTATCAGAGAGAGAAAAGCTTCTTTGCTTTCTGTAGCAGGAAGAAGGAATATTCACCATGCCGCCAAGGAGAAGAGATAGACAATCACCTGATCCAGAGGAGGAAAGGGAGACGTACAGAGGATGGGGTAGACAGGTGCAGAATCTAGAAGTAGAAAGAGATCTGCATAACATACGTGCTAGACTTGTGGGCATGGAGATAAGACAAAAACACACAATTGATGTAGGAGATATCATTGAGTCCAAAAGTGAAGATGATGCTGGGCATGGAGATGAAGAAGTCACAACAGAAGATGCAACCAATGAACGCTTGCTTAAAGTTGTTGCAAGGATGGGTGCAAAGGCGAAGATGGACATTCCAGTTTATGAGGGAAATCTGGATGTAGACGAGCTTCTAGACTGGATTAGAGATCTAGACACATATTTTGACTATGAAGATGTCGAAGAGGACAAGAAGGTCAAGCATGCCATCGTGATATTAAAAGGACATGCAACCTTGTGGTGGGATGAACTTTAAGAGGATAGGCGTTGCCAAGGCAAGTAGAAGATTAAGAGCTGGGACAGGATGATTGCAAAGATGAAGGCAAAATTCATCCCTAGGGATTACCAAATTTCTCTGTTCAGGAGAATGCAGAACCTAAGACAGAATCTGATGTCAGTGAAGGAATATACTGAGGAATTTTGTAGGCTGAATATCAGAGCAAGTCATCATGAAAGCAATGATGAAAAAGTAGCCAGGTATATGAATGGCCTGAGATATGAAATTCAGGATGAGATGAGTATGTTGACCATCCAGATGGTGGAAGATGCTTATCAGATGGCTCTAAAAGAGGAAGCGAAGTTGAGCCGAAAGCAGAGTCAAAGAGGCCGAGGCAAAAATCAACCCAGAGGCAAATCAGTTGCCCGGGATAAGTATTAGAAGCCCAAAGAGGACTGGAAGTTTGGGTCTGATCCGAAATACAAAAGAACTGAGAGAGGTGGAACCTCACAGTGAGGGAAATATGTTGAACAGAGAGGACAACATATTGAGAAGAGAAGAGATTATGCTGACAACGAAACTTTTCCTCGTACTAGAGGAAGAGGAAGAGGAAGAAGTGGAGTAATAACATGCTTCACATGTGGAAAGAATGGGCACAAGTCTTATGAGTGTCCAGAGAAAAAGAAACTGGAGAAGCTCACATCACCGAGGCACAGAGGCGGGATGTTGAAGAAGAAGACGCTGAAGGTGGAATATCGTTGATGATGTGAAAAGTCCTTTTGACAGCCGAGAAGGAGGTGGAGAGTTCAGTCCAAAGGACCAGACTTTTCAAGACTGCTTGCAAGACCAAGGACAGGGTATGCAAGGTCATTATAGAAAGTGGTATCATGGATAATCTCATATCCACAGAGATGGTAGAGAAGCTAGAGCTAGAGACGATTGATCATCCAAGCCCATACAGAGTTTCATGGCTACAAAAAGGACATCAAGTAACTGTCACTAAATAATGTTTAGTTGAATTCAAGATAGGAGGATATAATGATAAGATATTATGTGATGTCATTCCTATGGATGTTTGTCATCTATTGTTGGGTAGGCCATGCAATATGACAGAAATGTGATTCATGATGGGAGAATGAACACATACACCCTGGAGAAGAATGGGAGGACACACATGTTGCTTCCGATTAAGGATAAGGAGGTAAAAACGGAAGTATGCAACACTGTACTTCTCATGAGTGGGAAGGAACTCCTTACCGAGGTCAAGAAAAAGGAGGAACCACAATTCATTATAGTCAGGAAACCGAGAATTGTTCTGACTAGCACACGAGTGGATGATTTACCAGAGGAGGTTCAGGAACTGTTGGAAGAGTTCACTAACATTGTAGTGGATGAATTACCTCGTTCGTTGCCACCGATCAGAAGTGTTAGCCATCATATTGATCTCATACCAGGAGCCAGTTTTCCAAACAAAGCCACGTACAGATTGACGCCACAGGAGAATGAAGAATTTAAGAGGCAAGTCCAGGATTTGTTGGACAAAGGATTAGTCAAGGAAAGCTTGAGTCCATGTGTTGTTCCAACAGTACTCAGTCCGAAGAAAGACGGAGGCTGGAGGATGTGTACTAACTCGAGGGTGATTAATAAGATAACCATCAGGTATAGACTTCCATTGCTGAGGATGGATGATCTGATGGATTGCTTGAGTGGAGTAAAGTATTTTTCAAAGATTGATTTGAAAAGCAGTTATCACTAGATCCGCATGAGAGAAGGTGATGAATGGAAGACAGCCTTCAAAACCAATGAAGGGTTGTATGAATGGTCTTTTATGTCACTTGTCTTAACAAATGCGCCAATTACCTTCATGAGGTTGATGAACGAAGTCCTGAGGGGGTTCATCGAATTTTTTTTCATTGTGTATTTAGATGACATACTGGTTTATAGTAAGATAGTGGCAGAGCACCTGAAGCATTTGGCTACAGTGATACAGAAATTAAAGCAATATAAGTTGTTGATAAATATGAAGAAATCCTCATTCATGAAGACAAAGCTCATTTATTTGGGGTTTATTATTTCGGAAAATGAGTTGAGGATGGATCCAGATAAGGTGGAAGTGATCAAGAATTGGCCATCACTCAAGAATGTATTTGAGGTGAGAAGTTTTCACGAATTGGATAGTTTCTACCGGAAGTTCATCAGGAATTTCAGTGGAATTAGCGCAGCAATGATGGATACATTGAAGAAAAGACACAAATATTTTCATTAGACAAAAGAGGTTGAGAAAAGTTTCAATTTGTTGAAGAGGAAGATTACGGAACAACCAGTTTTGGTGTTGTCGGATTTCCAGAAGACATTTCAGGTGAAATGCGATGCAAGTGGATTTGCAATCGGGGTAGTCTTGAGTCAAGAAGACAGACCGATAGTGTATTTCAGCGAGAAGTTGAATGAAGCAAAGTTGAAATATTCCACTTATGATAAGGAATTTTACGCTATCATCCAGACACTGAATAAATGGAGGCATTACTTGATCCCAAAAGAGTTTGTCTTGTACAGTGACAATCATGCACTGGAGTTTGTGACTCAATAGGAAAAGTTGAATCAGAAACATGTCAAATGGGTTGAGTATATGAAGAATTTCACTTTTTTGATAAAACATATTTATGGTACTTCTAACAAAGTTGTTGATGCTTTGAGCAAGAAGTGTTTGTTGTTACAGGAGTTCAGAGTCAAAACATTGGGTTTTGATGATCTCAGGGACATGTATGCTGATGATTAGGATTTCAAGGAAGCATATGAAGCAGCTGAGAATCCAATTCTCAGAGACAGAAGCCAGTGGGCTGAATACATGATCTAAGAAGGATTACTATTCAAGGGTAATCAACTGTGTATTCCGAAATGCTCCATGAGGGTGAACTTGTTGAAGGAGAAACACAGTGGAGGATTGGCAGGACATTTTGGTCATGAAAAGACGTTCGCGAAGTTGAATGAGTCATATTTTTGGCTCGGAATGTGAGCAGATGTCAAGAGATTTGTGAATAGATGCAGAATTTGCCATCATTCAAAAGGAGGGAAGCAGAATGTAGGGTTTTATCATCCATTGCCCATAACAGAGAGGCCGTGGGATGTGATTAGCATGGATTTTGTATTGGGGTTGCCAAGGACACAAAGAGGTTGTGATTCAATCTTTGTGGTGGTGGATAGATTTTCCAAAATGGCACACTTCATTCCATGCCAGAAGACCAGTGACACAACTCACATTGCTAATCTGTTTTTCAAAGAGATCATTCGACTTCATGAGTTGCTGAGAAGTATAGTTTCGGATCGAGACACCAAATTCATAGGGAATTTTTGGAGGACCTTATGGAAAAAGCTGGGAACTAACTTGTCATTTAGTTCAGATTATCATCCTCAGACGGATGGACAGACGAAGGTGGTGAACAAAAGTCTGGGAGACATGCTGAGAAGCTTAGTGACAGAACACCACAACCAGTGGGACAATATATTACCACAGGCAGAGTTTGCTTATAATGACGTTGTTAACAGGAGTACAGGGCAGATTCCATTTCAGATTGTTTATGGCATGCAGCCAAGAAGAATTTCCAAACTGAGAGAGTAAGAACATACTGCAATTAGGAGCGATAGTGCAGAAGAATTCGTAGAGGCAATGAGGGAACTTCACAGCCAGGTGAAGGAACGATTGTAGAATTCAAGCTAGGAATACAAACGTAGGGCAAATCATCACAGAAGACAACTTTAGTTTGAGGTTGGTGACTTGGTTCTGGCACATTTGAGGAAAGAAATATTCCCGAGAGGAACATATAATAAGCTGAAGATGAAGAAAATCGAACCATGCAGGGTCTTGAAGAAATGTGGGGCAAATGCTTATGAGATTGAATTACCCGATGGGATCAGAATTTCTTTGATATTTAATATCTCGGATTTGTACCCATATAAGGCTTAAGAAACAAAGACTAGAAATGAGCAGCCAGTAATCCAGTGGACGAAGCAGATGCCGGTTGCGGATAAGCGACAAATGGAGTGCATACTGGACAAGAGAGTGAGTAAGAGGACTAGGCGAAATCAATACCTTGAGTATCTGTTCAAATGGAAGAACCATCCAAATGAAGATGCCAGCTGGGAGACCGAAGAAGAGATATAGAAGCATGGACAGACCATGCAGGAGCTCATGGATAGGACCCCATGAATGTTTTAAAGTGAGGGAGTATGATGCAGGAGCATCTCCCACATCAAGAGAGTCAGCACAGAAGCAATCGGACAGCTAGACAAGCACCAGCAAAAATTTTGAAATTCCCTTAGATTGTTGCACCATATTAAATGAGCCATTAAGATGAGATGCACTTGTATGATGTAATCATACCTTGAGCCTTTAGCTCTCATCCTTAGTAGGTAGGAGTCATTTAAAGTAGTTAATGCAGGTAGATCGAATTTAATTATAGATTAGACTGTTTGAGAGCACAAGAGGGAAAAGGGATATAGACACCCTCATTGTGCATTGTAATCAGAGTTAGAAGCATTGGAGCAAGAGCAAGTACAGGGTTGTGTAAGAACACCCATGTACATATATTTGGATTAATAGAAGAGGTTGATTCAAATTCATCGTTTGTGTTGTTCTCTGTGTATTGATGCTGAATGACATGCTCATGAATGTTTGCTTTCTGTTACACATTTTCTTTATATGTTGTGCATATGAGTTCATGTTTAAGTTTGAAGTCTAAAGGGATAATGGAATGAGTTTCAATTGTTTCTCTATCTGAGTAAGAATTACTGCAAGGAGTGCAGTGGAATTTTCTGCAAGGAGTGCGTCGACAAGAATTCAGGGTTGCATTGCTGAAGCTCAGATACTTTTACTTTTATTCTCATTTCCCTAGAAGTGTAGTTGGGCACAGGAGCCATGCAAGGAGTGCATAGGCCAATTGAAGTTCAGGGTTGCGAACATGAGCAAGAGTTAAAAGACTGTTGTTGCAGGAGTGCGCAGGGTCGGAGAAATTCAACTCTTAGACGTGTTTGGAGGTCACTGCAAGAAGTGCGTGCAAGGATCCTCTTTGGGGCTCAAAGTTTTGAGAAGATCAAGAGGAGTAAGGCTTTTTAAAATATTGAGGAGCATCAAAAGTTTGTAGCGCAAGCGGATAAGTCCAGGGAAGAGTCCCTGGTTTCCTTCGTAGAAATCATCAAAGGAAAGAGACTGACGGTCGGAAATATGCGGGGAGGATTAGCGAAATCTCGCCAGCCGTCAGATCTGCCAAAGGAGCAAGGAGGTTACGTTTGCATTTAGAGTCCAAGCTTAGGAGATTGTGGACCGTAGGATCTTCACATAGAATACCCGTCAGCCGTTGGATTGACTAGGAGTTGCACAAAATTTAAGCTTCATTAACAGGAGGAGGAAAGTTCTGACAGGAGGGTAGCCATTGAGATTTTGGCATTCATGAAATTGGGAGTCACGAGGACGAGTGTTCGGGAATTTTCATAGTGAAAATCCTGGGAGAAATCTGAACCATTCATCCATTTGGGAAATGTATCAGAAATTTGAAGAAAGTCGGGGATCAGTGTTTTGTGGATCCTGAATACAGTAACTCCTTGCATTTCGAAATCATGAAGTTTGATTTTTCGAAAAGAGGAAAGCTCTGTGTGGGACCCAATTGACGTCATCTCGTCATAACGAGGTATCAGGAATTTCCATGGTGAAAACACCGAATTGGCGAAGACCGTCCATTCTTGAGGATGCGTGGCCAAGATAGAAGCTTTCAGAAGATTGCCCAAAAGGAAGAGTCATTAATCGAGAAATTGGGGATTCCATGGACAAGTGGTTTGATACATTTCAACATTCAAAACCTTGAATCCCGATAAGAGGTATGACTGTGGTCATATAAGAGGAGATTGCATGGACTAGGGGCATATCCAGGAGGGCCTAAAGCAAAAAGGGAGTGCATCGGGATATCAGATATTGGGAATTCAAAGAAGCTGGGATTTGTGACATCAGGGATTGGAAAACTCTGAAACCCGATTGTGACTTTCTGTTGGGAATGAAGAAAGAACTAGGCCTAAGGTTATAAGGTGTCGAAAAAGACCTGTGGGTCAATTTCGAATAAATATTTCAGGGGAGAATCGAAGGAGCCACTCCGGCTCGAGGGTGAACTTTGAACGATCCTTAAAGATCGGGAGGTCAGCACAGAGGCCTTTGCTGAGGCAGAGGGTGTGGTTTGCATCAAATACTATCATTTAATATACCAGCAAATCGCTGTGCAAACCGTGATAATCAATAAAGGCCAAAAATTGTGGGCATTCCAGCAAACGAGGTCATCAATCTAATTTAGAAAAATCACGTCCCTTCATCAATGAACTTAGTCAATCTTTTTATGGAAAATCCATGGTCAATTACAACAACTCAGTCACATTAAATGGTAAATATCGTGGGCATTCAACATGAAGACACATAGATCATTTCCCTATTAAATTCATGGTTATTAACAACAAACTCAATCACATTTAAATCGTAAAAATCATGGAAATTCAAGAGGAAGACGTAGAGATCATTTCTCTGGAAAATTCGTGATTAATAAAAACACACTCAATCACATTTAAATGGTAAAAATCGTGGGCATTCAACAGGAAGACGTAGAGATCATTTCTCTGGAAAATCTGTGGTTAATAACAACAAACTCAATCACATTTAAATGGTAAAAAACATGGGAATTCAACTGGAAGACGCATAGATCATTTCTCTGGAAAATTCATGGTTAATAATAGCAACCTCAGTCACATTCAATTGGTAGAAATCGTGGGCAATCAGTCAGCAATTCAACCAGCCTTTGAAGGGGAAAAACGTGGCATTAATTGATCTCAAAATCACCAGGCATCAAGTATTAGTAGAAGTAAATTTTTAATGCAAACTCAGTCACGTTTTCCAGGTAAAAGTGTGGTCAAGGACGCACTAGAAGGACATTCATGTCCCAGTCCTTATTTAAAGGGTAAAACGTTGGCAAATGCACCAAGGTATAAGAAGAAGAAAAAACAACAACGTAGAGATGGATGAATAAACTGAGACTTCCCTTTTCACTGCCAGGATGCCAATGCCAAAGCATACATGAAAACAAAACGCTTTTTTTTTCTTACCAGGATACAAAATTTAAAATGTAGACATAGAATTTAATCTGTTTTTCCATTTCCAAGATACCATTACAATGCAGACTGAAAATTAACATAGAACATTTAACCAATTCCAGTGTACCAAGTATAAAAATGTTGATTAATGTTAAATCCTTTTTCATTCCAGGATACCAACATAAAAATGTAGACTGAAAATAAATCTTTTACATTTCCAGGATACCAATATAAAAATTCAGACTGAAATCAAATCTTTTACATTTCTAGGATGCCAATATAAAAATGCAAATTGAAATTAAATCCCTTTTTTTTTACATTCCAGGATACCAATATAAAAATGCAGATGAAAATTAAATCTTTTAGATTTCCATGATGCCAATATAAAAATGCAGATTGAAGTTAAATCCCCCTCTTTTACATTCTAGGATACCAATATAAAAAGATGACAATAGTAAGAGAACACAAAGATCCAATGGGATAAGTCATTGAAATGATCGCAGGGATAAACCAACATGGATGCAAGAACTCCATATTCCGAGGTAGTTTTGCTAGAAGGCGCAAGACAAAAATCAGCGAAGGACAATCACAGAGGTAGCCAACTGACAGGAACATCCTTCGCTCATCATCCACACACAGAAAAGAAGGGCATTGAGATCCATAGGTTTATTAATGCCGAAGAGATGACCGTAGATCAGGCTCCTGGTCGACTGCTCAGGCGAGGACTGATGAGAAAGACACAAAAGGAAAAACAACCACAATCTTCACAATCAATACACCACAGGGCAGTCAATACATGCCAGGAATCGAAGGCCATGGAAGTCAATCATTCATCGGGCTATAGGCTATGGAAAAATCAGTCATCAACTAGAAAACTAAGACAATCAATTTTCTTACCCAATTAAACATGCAAATCCAAAGCATAAATCATACTACAATCTACCCTTCAAAAATAAAGAAAATGTATCGTTGCCTAATCGCCTCCTCTGAGTTGATATCCCGCACGCTTTGTGCAATTCTTTCTTGTCGACCAGTGATACCTCACCGGTACCTCCCATCCAACGCTAGGGGTACTGTCCTTCCCCCTTATCCCCCTGGGCCACAAAGGGATGATGCATGCTAACCAAAGAATTAACTAGCTCCCAGCTTACCTCGCAAGTCCAAGCTACCACTCCTCATTGAGCTGGGTATCCCAACTCCCACAAGCTAAGTCAGTCAAGTATAGATTTCTGCAACGTAACGTTATGCAAATCAAAAGACATGCTTCATCCTTTTCCTCCCTCCATTATATAGAGTTTTGAACTCCCTTACTTTCCCAAAATCCCATTTTATTTAAAGTTTAATAAATTAATTCATAAAAATCCTCCCCGTACATGTGTCACCCATCCCCTTCATTCCTCCAAAAACTAATTTTTTTAATTAATTAATTACTCTTATTTCCCTCACCCACCTAAAGTCACTCCTAGTATCGCTCCTAGGTGCCCCAAATTCCCTTACAGGTTTTAATGACTTTCCCCATTGTTAATTTTCTAGTTCAGTTTAAAATTAGAAAGTTCTTAATGGTAGATACCTTACTAAGTTTGAGTTTCTTCTTTTTCCCTTGTGTTTCCTTTTTCTTTTTATGTTTCCCTCTTTTCTTAGTTTCCTAATATTTTAGATTTTCCCTCTTTCCCCTTTTCATTTAGAACTCAATTTGGTAGGTGTAGAAATCAACTTTTTCCCTTTTCCCTTTTTAGTAAATAAACTTTAAATTACCATAATACAATAAAACAATTATTTATTTTATTTTTATTTTTATAAATATATATATTTATTTGTATATAAATATATATTTGTTGTGTTTTTATTTTTTTTATTTTAAGGATAGAGAAAATTATGTCACTAGTATAATTTAGACCTAGAATTTAATTTCCGTGCTGGATGACATTTTATTAGGGAATTTGTTTTGAAATTTTCTTATCACGTTATTAGTCCTAAGGCCATCTGGGTTCATTTATTTATCATTAACCACGCGACATGCCCTTCAGGGTGCACTAGGCGCTCTAAGGGTGCCACTTGCCTCATTTGTTTCCCTTGTACGATGTGCCCTTCAGGACACACCATGTGCTCCAAGGGTGCCACTCACCTATTTCCATTTTTCTCGTGCGACGTCCCCTTTACGATGCATCGCATGCTCCAAGGGTGCCACTCGCCTCTTGACTGACTTGGTGGACACCAAAAACATGTACAGTCAATACTTCGCCAGGTGAAATTGTGGGAGACTAAGGGCTTATAAGGAATAAGGCCCCTTCCTTATTGCACAACCCTAAGAATCATCATGAGCGATGGTCATAGTTTTCCCTCACGACATCGTGGTCCTCTCGAACTAGGTAATCATTAACTTACAATTCGAGCAACAATGACAGTGCTAGTAAGTTGTGGTAGGGTTATTGTCCACACCTCTCCCTCAACATCTCTGGTAGTCCTGTGTGACCCCTCTACTCCACATGTGAGTCTGGTCGACAATCTATCAATGAATCATGTCAGCAATATATCCATAATCATATCATCTAACCAGATGCACTAATATCTCTTATAAAATAGTTAAACCCTAATGGTTCGCTCTCCGACTCGATCCAGAGTCCAAGGGGTCCCATCGATGCCTCTATGTCCTCGAGGTCTAAAATCCTACACACTCAGTAAAACCAAATCAATAGCACCTATCTAGGTCAATGCAGTAAAACAACATGTCATCAACCCACAACGTCTCATAATCAAATCAATGTTTTAATAGCATAATAATCTAGATCACTTGCGAGAAAGTTTCCTCAAAGAATAAGTTCGCTCTATGCGCAAGAGCAGGATGTTACATACACCTTCTCTTGGTATAAACTTCATCCCGAAGTTTTACAGTATAAATTTCAAAATAATGTGTATCACAGTATCATAAGTCTATCTATCAAACAAAAATGGAAACTGTTGGCACATATCATATGCGTCCTCCCAGGTTACCGTGTGTGGACTATAACTGTCCCATTGGACCTTGACATGATCTACTTTTCGACGTCATAGTTGTCAAACGTGATGATCCAAGATGCGTATTGGATTAGCCATGAGCGCCACCTCGTCCAATGCCTGCAAAGAACTCATGTCAATAACATGTGTAGGATCACTAATATAATGTCTCAAAACAGATACATGAAAAATATCATACATATGCCTTAAAGAATCAGGCAAGGCTAGTTGATAGGCCATGGGCCCCTTTCTCTCCACAATCTAGAAAGGTCTCATGAATCTAGGAGAGATTTGATTTCCCTTTCCAAACTTGATTGAACTCTTATGCGGTTTAACCCACAAGAAGAATCGATCGCAAACCTTCTAACGATGGCCGACACGGTGCACATCAACATAAATCTTATGCCGATCATGTGCTTCTTTAATTCTTTGTCTTATTGCTTTCATTTTCTCTTCCATTTCTTGGATCGCTTCTGGTCCCACAAGAACCTTATCCTCAAGCTGATCCCAGCTCAAATCCACTTGACACGGTCCCCCATAAAGAAAATTGAAAAGCACCATCTTAATGGTGCTTTGGTAACTGTTGTTATAAGCGAATTCCACCAGTGGAAAGAATTCTTCCCAACACTTTTGTTGGTCCATTATGTACATGTGCAACATGTCCTCCAAGGTTTGGTTTGTTCGTTCAGTCTTCCCATCAGTCTCCAAGTGGTACGAAGTACTAAAGTTAAGTTGGGTTCCCAAGGCCTCTTGGAAACTCGTCCAAAATCGTCTAGTAAACACTAATCCACGTCGGATATTATCATATTAGGAATGCTATGCAAGCTCACAATATCACTATTGAAAACTATAGCTATTCCAGGTTCCTGATATGTCGTATGCATATAAATAAAGTGAGCACTCTCCATCAGAGTGTCTACTACTATGAAAAATGAGTCATGTTTCCTTACCATCAGTGGAAATCCAACAATAAAGTCCATCGAAATAACCTCCCGTTTTGATTCTGAAATATCGTGTGCCTGTATTAATCCTTCTGGATGTCTATGTTTATCCTTTAACTACTGACATTCTAGACATTTGGCCACATAGTTGACTATATATGCCTTCATTCCCTTCCATAAGAATAAGGGTTTAAGGTCGGCTCTCATCTTCATGACTCTTGGGTGAGCCATGTACACTGCTCTATGAGCCTTGTTTAGGATCAAAATACTCAACTTGTCATTTGGTGGTACATAAAAACCATCATTGTGTTTTGTCTGATAAAACCCTCGACCACTTTGTACCAGTCATTGTCACATTGTAAAGTTAGAATATTTTCACATAGATTATTCTGAAGAGGCAACACTGAAAAGATGTGTGGTCTCCGACTCAATGCATCTACCACTCGGTTCACTATTCCTTTTATGTAAGTAATCTCGAATTCATACTCGCTAAGTAATTCCGACCAACGTTGTTGTCGCGCATTCAGGTTGCTTTGCGTAAAGATGTTTCGTAGTCCACAGTGGTCCATATTTAGTTTAAACTTTCATCCAACAAGGTAGTGTCTCCAAACCTTCAAGGCATAATTGATGGATAACAACTCCAAATTGTGCATCACATAGTTCTCCTCATGCCTTCTCAATTTCCTCCAGATGTAAGTTACCACCTGATGGTCTTGCATCAAGACTCCAATTAAGCCTTCCTTGGATGTGTTAGTGCATACCAAGAATTCTGCATCCATGTCAGGGACCTTTAGTATCGGTGTTGCTATCAACAGATCCTTAAGCCTACGAAATGCTTCCACGCATTTCTTGGTCCAAACAAACTTCTTGTTTTTCTTCTGCAATTTTGTGATCGGATTTGCTATCTTTGAAAATATCTCGATGAATTGTCGATAGTATCCTACTAAACCCATGAAGCTACACACTTCTGGGACATTCATTGGTGTAGGCCATTCCATAATAGCCTCGACCTTTACGGGATCCATGACGATACCTTCGTCGAAGATGACATGCCCTAATTAGTGAATCTTCGATTGATAAAATCAGCATTTGGATAACTTCCCAAAAAATTTGTGCTCTCACAGACACTGTAGTATCAAGCGCAAGTTCTCATCATGCTCCTCCATCATCCGAGAGTAAATCAAAATATCATCAATGAATACTTGGACAAACTTGTCCAAGTACTCACAGAACACCCTGTTCATCAAACTCATGAATATCCCTAGGGAATTCATCAGTCAAAATGGTAAAACAATAAACTTATAATGTCCAAACCTCGTCTTAAATGCGGTCTTAGGGATGTCATCCTCCTTAATCCATAGCTGGTGGTATCCTGATCGCAAGTCAATCTTTGAGAACACTGTCGCGCCCTTCATTTCATTAAACAGATCATCAATCCTCGGCAACGGATACTGACTCTTGATCGTTGCCTTGTTGAATTGACAATAGTCAAGGCAAACCCTCCACAAACCATCCTTCTTTCATATGAAAATAACAAGCACAACCCACAGTGAAACACTTGGACATATCAGTCCTAGGTCCAGCAAATTCTTCAGTTTCATTCTCAACTCCTATAACTCTGGGGTCAACATCCGATAAGGCATTCTTGCTATCGATTTAGTCCCTAGTTTTAGGCCTATGGTAAACTTCAGTTCCCTCTCTAGTGGAATCCTAATTAACTCCTTCAGAACTACATCTGCAACCTCTCTCACCATAGGAAGGTGTTCTAGACCTTTCTCTACTCCCTTCTCATTTAATGCAAGGATCACATAAATCTTACATCCCTTCTGCATGCTCTTCTGAAGCTACAAAGAAGAGATGAACCTCAAGTAAACTCCCTAGCTCTATCCTACAATCACACGACTATGTCCCTCATCATCGACCAAGCTCAAACATTTTGTCTTACAGTTCAGTATTGTCTCATGCGATTCCAAGTAGTCCATATCGATCACGATGTCATAAGATTCTAAGATTGTGATGTACAGGTTGGCCCTAGTGACAAAATCTCCTAGATTAAGGATACAACCCATATCCTTTCCTCCAACCTTCTTTTTGGCTCCAGAATCCATCTCTACGAAGATAAAATCGTTCTTCTCTACTGCCTTTACCTTAATTCTTTTTAGTGCCGCACCAGAAATGAAACTCTCAGTAGCATCGAGATTTGTCAAAATACTAAGGGTCTGGTCAACAATGGTACTTGATGTCTTGAGTACACTCGGCTAGTGCTTAGCCTGGCGGTTATTCACCGCTACATGAATCCGATGGGACTTGCCCAAATCTCCCACGGTAGTGGGTCTGACTAATCCATATGTTGTAGTCCTCTCCACAAGGCAAGCGTGATGGTAGTGTGGCTACCCACATGGCTAACACTCCTTTTTCAATCTAGTAGTCTTGGTACCCGAACTAGAAGATGACATCCCATCGGCATGGAATCTTGGTATGTTCTACTGAATAGGCCTAAACTGCTACAATTGTGGTCGACGCTGCTGTTGATGTTGTGGTCCCTGATAAGGTGTCTGTTGTTGAAGTGTCAGTCACCAAGGTGTAGTGAAATTGGATGCTCTCTAGAAGCCATGATATCCGAGTGTATGTCTAGCTGGTGTGTGATGCTATTGTGCACCAGATGACAACTTCCCTATTGGTCTCACTGGAGTCATGTTATGACCCCCGCTGATAAGATAATCCTCTGCTATCAGGGCCTTCTAGACGACATCATGCAAGGTTTGAGGCATCAGAATCCTAACCTTTGCACGTATGTTGCCATTAAGGATGAACAGGAACGTCTTGACCTTAACTTTCTCTATGTTAATATGTGGAGCATACCAGAGAAACTCCATAAAACAAGCCTCATACTCGGGCACCGTACGAACACCCTGTCATAAGGCATTGAACTCGTTGAGATGACCCTCCATGAATTCCTCTGATAGGTACCTCTCTTGGAACCATTCCTCGAACAGTTCCCATGACACGTCTACGAAGGCCATGCTCAGCAGCGGTAGGAGCGTCTTCCACCATGGAAGAGAACTCCCCTTTTGTTGAAAGACCACCATGCAGACCTTCATGTTGGAGGTATAATTGTGAATTGCAAAGCACATAGCCATATTCTCCAACCATGCCTCAGTGGCAGTGCCATCTGGGGCACCAAAGAACTTGGGAAATTTGACCTTCTTGAGCTCATAGTGAATGCTACCAGTACCAACCGGAGCGCGTGGTGGACCCTCAGGGGGTGCCGACACTCTGGCCTCATCTCTATCGAAATGGATGATTAGTGCCTTAGATATCTGTTGAAAAGACCTCATCATAGAAACTACATAACCCACCATTATCATCTCCTGCACGACAACCTATTCGTCTCCCTGGGGGTTCGACCCCTTAGGCATGGATGCCTAGAGGCGTCGTGCCTCCTCCACTAGCACCCTGTCGTATACCTCCGTGACACCCTCTAACCATGATTACTTGCATGAATACAAGTCAACTCAATTAGAAACATTATAATTGAATCATATCAATGAAATTCGTAGTGATCCCAAGTCGCGGGTTGAACCCGCTCTAATACCATATGTAACGACCCCTTCGTTATCACTACAAGCGAAGTAGAAGTGCAATTTTTTTTTTGTTTTTAGGGAAGGAAGGAAACGATGACAATAGTTTGACCAGACCATAAACGACGAATAGAAGCACGCAACCTAGGAAACAGGCAACTATGACACCACGCATCGGCACAAGGGTGACTGGGAAAAACGTGCACATAATAACATGGTGGAACGACTACCCACCCAACACAAAACAAGACCATTCATACAAACTAAGGGACAACATCCCCATGTTGATACAAATGGCCTAGATGAACAAGACAAGAACCTTAAGGTGCGCAAACCCAACGCCTGAAGGCATTCAACCCATGCACCGAAAGAAACCTACAACACCCAACAACAATCACACATAACACACTGAATCGAGCCAAGATCTCATTCAGTGCTATCCCAAAAGGCGTGTCGTGATCCCCTCAACAAGAATAATGTCCTCCCCAGGTGATAGACACGTCGAAAACCTTGGCACCACTCATCCCATTAAGACCAAGGACTCTAGAAAAATATGACGCACTAGAAACCAAATACCGGAAGAAAACCACAACCCAACCCCAACAACAAGTCCACGAGACACCAAAGGATGAAACAACAAAAATTCTAACCAACATAATACTTTGTCAACATCCCAACCATTAATCACGTCTAAAATAGTCCATACTGACAGTCTAAAAATAACATAGATTGCCCGTCTAAAGCCAAATTTCAACTACTCACCATTTACAATTTTATATTACCATTGAATTCAACAATTCTAAATTCCAATTAAGAAAATATATGTTAATTTAAATTAACATTAAGGAAAATCTAATTGGCATTCCAAGATTAATCACCACTAACAAGCAGTCGAGAATTAAATTCTAGTGATTAAATTTATGTTACACTAATGTGGTGAAATTGTTAAATGGATTTAACTTTGAAGGAAAAGGTAAATTCGTTAACAACTACTACATTGGTAAATTGGATGCTTATATATATACACCCTTCTTAAAGTTATCACTCTTTACTGGTATACAAATCAATAGATTCAATCTCTACTCTCCTTACTGTTATTGTATTTAGTAAATTGTTTACATATATTATGCTAGGTAGTTGGTTGGATTAAATGTATGTGACCTCATTAAGGTTATTCTAGTAATGAATAAGATATTATCATCAGTTCACGATTAGGAAACATAATGATGCAGGTCAATTTCGATGCTAAAAATTATCTCCCATTCATCCTAATTCAATTACGATTTCCCTAGTCACTTTTTAATTGCTTCTCAAATGGATCTTCTTCGAATATGATAGATATAACGTTTGAATTAAAATTATAGAGCATGACTTTTTGTTGTTGACTACGACCATCTAAATACCCAATTGTAATATCTGGAATGGGTTGTCAACAATCAATAAAGCAATCGTTGTGCAAAACGCAATAGAACAAAAACTTCAATACTATCATTTAATATACCAACAAATCGTTGTGCAAATCATGGTCATCAATAAAGGCCAAAAATCATGGGCATTATGACAAATGAAATCATCAATCAAGTTTAGAAAAATCGTGTCACTTCATCAGCGAACTTAGTCAATCTTTTTATGGAAATCCACGGTCAATTACAACAACTCAGTCACATTAAATGGTAAAAATCTTGGGCATTCAACAGGAAGACGAAGAGATCATTTCTCTGGGAAATTTGCAGTTAATAACATCAAAATCAATCACATTTAAATGGTAAAAATCATGGGAATTCAACAGGAAGATGCAAAGATCATTTCTCTGGCAAATTCGTGGTTAATAACAGCAAACTCAATCACATTTAAATGGTAAAAATCGTGGGATTCAACAGGAAGGTGCAGAGATCATTTCTCTGGAAAATTCATGGTTAATAGAAACAAACTCGATCACATTCAATTGGTATAAATCGTGGGCAATCGATCATCAATTCAGTCAACCTTCGAAGGGAAAAAATGTGGCATCAATTGATCCCAAAATCGCGAAGCATCAAGTATCAGTAGGAGTAAATTTTTAATGCAAACTCAGTCAAGTTTTACAAGCAAAAGTGTGGTCAAGGACACACCAAAAGGAAATTCATGTCACAGTCCTTATTTAAAAGGGTAAAACACTAGAAAATGCACCAGGGTATAAGAAAAAAGAAAAAAACAACAACACATAGATGGATGAATAAACCGAGGCTTCCCTTTTCACTACCAGGATGCCAATGCCAAAGCATAGCGGAAAACAAAATGCTCTTTTTTTCTTACCATGATACCAAATGTAAAACGCAGACAGAGAATTTAATTTGTTTTTCCATTTCTAGGATACCATTACAACACAGGCTGAGAATTAACATAGAACGTTTAATCGATTCTAGTGTACAAAATATAAAAACGTTGATTGATGTTATATCCCTTTTCATTCTAGGATACCAACATAAAAATGCAGACTGAAATTAAATCTTTTACATTTATAGGACACCAATATAAAAATGCAGACTAAAATTAAATCTTTTACATTCCACGATACCAATATAAAAATGCTGACAGAAATTAAATCTTTTACATTTCTAGGATGCCAATATAAAAATGTAGATTGAAGTTAAATCCCCCTTTTTTACATTCCAGGATACCAATAAAAAAAGATGACAATAGTAAGAGAACACAAAGATCCAATGGGATAACTCATTGAAATGATCGTAGGGATAAACCAACATGGACGCAAGAAATCCAAATGTCGAGGTACTTTTGCTAGAAAGTGCAAGACAACAATCAGTCAAGGACAATCACAGAGGTACACGACTGACAGGAACGTCCTTCGCTCATCATCTATGAACATAAAAACATGGTGTTAATATCCATAGGTCTATTAACGTTGAAGCGACAACCATAGATCAGGCTCCTAGCTGTCTGCTCAAGAAAGGACTGATGAGATAGGGACGAAAGGAAAAATAAACACAATCTTCACAATCAATACACCATAGGGAAGTCAAGACATGCTAGGAATCGAAGGCCATGTCAGTAAATCATTCATCGGGCTATAGGCTATGAAAAAATTAGTCATCAACTAGAACGCTAAGACAATCAATTTTATTACCTAATTAAACATGCATATCCAAAGCATAAATCCTACTACAATCTACCCTACAAAAATAAAGAAAGTGTATCATTGCTTGATCGTCCGCTCTGAGTTGATCTCTCGCGCTCTTTGTGCAACTCCCTCTTGCCTACCGATGAGACTTCACGGGTACCTTCTAGCCAACACTAGGGGTACTCTTCTTCCCCCTTAGCCCCATGAGCCACAAAGGGACCACACACACTAACTAGATTATCAACTAGCTCCCATCTCATCTCGCAAGGCCGAGCTACCACTCCTCACCGAGTTGTGTATCCCAACTCCCACAAGCTAAGTCAGTCAAGTATAGATTTCTACAACGTAACATTATGAAAATAAGAAGACATGCTTCATCTGTCTCCTCCCTCCACTATATAGAGTTCTGAAGTCCCTTACTTTCCCAAAATCCCATTTTATTTAAAGTTTAATAAATTAATTCATAAAAATCCTCCCCGTACATGTGTCACCCATCCTCTTCATTCGTCCAAAAAATAATTTCTTTAATTAATTAATTACCCTTATTTCCCTCACCCACCTAGAGTCACTCCTAGAATCGCTCCTAGGTGTCCCGAAATTCCCTTACAGGTTTTAATGACTTTCCCCATTGTTAATTTGCTAGTTTAGTTTAAAATTAGAAAGTTATTAATGGTAGATACCTTACTAAGTTTGACTTTTTTCTTTTTCCCTTGTGTTTCCTTTTTCTTTTTATGTTTCCCTCTTTTCCTAGTTTCCTAATATTTTAGATTTTCCCTCTTTCACCTTTTCATTTAGAACTCAATTTGGTTAACTTTTTCCCTTTTCCCTTTTTAGTTAATAAACTTTAAATTACCATAATATAATAAAACAATTATTTATTTTATTTTTATTTTTATAAATATATATATAGATTCTCTTTTTTCAAAAGGATAGAGAAAATTTTGTCCCTAGTATAATTTAGACCTAGACTTTAATTTATGTGTCGGGTGACATTTTATTAGGGAATTTGTTTTAAAAATTTCTTATCATGTTATTAGTCCTAAGGCCATCTGGGTTCATTTATTTATCATTGACCATGCGATGTGCCCTTCAGGATGCACTAGGTGCTCCAAGGGTGCCACTTGCCTCATATGTTTCCCTTGCATGGTGTTCCCTTCAGGACACACCATGTGCTCCAAGGGTACCTCTCACCTCTTTCCATTTTTCTCGCACGACGTTCCCTTGAGGATGCATCACATGCTCCAAGGCTGCTACTCGCCTCTTGACTGACTTGGTAGACATAGAAAATCCCTAGAGTCAATACTCTTCTAGGTGAACTTATGGGAGACTAAGGGCCTCTAACGAATCAGTCCCTTGCCTTATTGCACGCCCCTTAGAATCATCGTGAGTGACTGTCACAGTCTTCCGTCATGACATTGTGGTCCTCTTGAGCTAGGTAATCGCTAACCTACAGTTCGAGCCATGTCAATCGTGCTAGTAGGGTGTGGTAGAGCTATTTTCCGCACCTCTCCCTCAACATATCTGGTAGTCCTACATGACCCCTCTACTCCACATATGAGTCTGGTTGGCAAGCTATCGTAATCCTACATCATCAATGAATCATGTCAGCAATATATCCATAATCATATTATCTAACTAGATGCACTAATATCACCTGTAAAATAGTCAAACCCCAATGGTTCACTCCTAGAATCAATCTAGAGTCTAAGGGGTCCCATCGATGGCTCTGCATCCTTTAGGTCCATAATTTTGCACACTCAGTAAAACCAAATCAATAGAATCTGTCTAGGGCAATGCAGTAAAACAACATGTCATCAACCCACAATGCCTCATAATCAAATCAATGTTTTAATAGCATAATAATCTGGATCACTTGCGGGTAAGTGTCCTCAAAGAATAAGTTCTCTCAGTGCACAAGAGTGGGCTGTTACAGAGGTGATGGGCCCTGATAAATGGGTGGCCGTAAAAAATAGAGTTTCAAAAGAAGACACCATTTTGATGTTCAATTTCAAAGAGGGCTCAATAAATAAGAAGTTGAAGGTGCAATATTTTAAGCACCTTGACATTTCAAGACATCTGTATAACAGATTTTTGGTGACATATGGGAAATTGTCATGGAACGATGAGATTCCACACTGTTTTGCAAGCCACTTTTTTGCATATTTTTTATTGCACATGCACCCTGATTATACTAGTCTACCATCCAAATATTATGGGATTGGTAAAGGATGTACATATGATCACAAAGGGGAATATCAAAGTGCGACATTTTCGAGGCCTCCACAACCTTTAGTACCTCGCCTAATAGGAGCATTTGCTTCATATTCAGAGTTGCAGGCTATATCATAGGTTGGCAAAGAGGCTAGGATTGTAATCAGGAAAAAATTGGAAGCGATTTTTTATGGTGTTGATGTTGGCATGAACCGTCAGTGAGTAGAAGCCAATTCTCAGGCCACATTTGTTTATAAATTAGATGCGGAGTTAGATACAATGTCAGCAAAAGATGTTTTGGAATATGCAACATTTTGTTGGGATGGTTGGAAGAAGGTCATTCTATTAGGTAGCTAGATAGGTAGTAGTGGGGGCCCAGAGGGCCCACAATGGTAACAGTGGAGTGTAATGACCCCAATCATTACAACTACAAGTGAAGCTATACTCAACCCCCCCCCTCCCCTTCTGTTTTTTGAACAAGATGACAACAATGGTTATAGATAAAAAAAAATGATCCCACAACAAGAATCAAACCCACATAATAGGCGACAAACATCTATGACTCTACGCACTAGTACAAGAGCAGATGGGCAACACACATAAAACAAAAATCAGAGAGGAATGACCACCTACCCGACACACCATGACCATGCCTACGAGCTAAGGGACAAAATCCCCATTCCGACACAACGGCCTTGACAACCAGTTAACTAGAACCTCAATGGAGTGCATCCCAATGCAAGAAGGCATTCAACCCAAGTGCCAATAGAAACTTACAATGATAAACAACACCCACCCAGATGACATCGACTAACAAGACGCAAGATGTTAACCCTCGATTTAAAAAGGGGGCATGGACGACAGGAGGATTCTTGTTTCATACAAGGCAACCAGTATGGTGAGTCGAATAGACCCAACACCCCTTCTAGCTTGACCTAAGGTGCAATACGCATAAATGCCAATTATCTAAGGTCCATTAATGGTTATATTTGATGCATCTACTAAACTCTCATCCCTCAAGATTGCGCAAGTTAATCAACCATTATGCCTACAACCTTCATGTCTAACAGCCCTATTAAACCACCATTTCACTTTTTCCCAACAAAATATAATCCTAGATCCCAAGGAATAAGGCTATTAATGATTATAAGATCTCGAGGAAGAATATTTAAGTAAGGTTGATCTTCCCCAGAAACAAGATAAATCGTTGGCCAACAATTTAAGCTATTTCTGTCAATAAAACACTGCTAACATGACTTTCGTAATACTCAAATGTTGTCCAAAACTATTGTGTCGCCTTATTATTACACCATTACTCATAATAATAATGATGTCGATCTAGCTATTGTAATTGTCAAATTCAAATGATGGAAATGCACAATTACTCATAATAAGATTGATGTCGATGCAACTATCATAATGGTCAACTCGTTATACAATCTCGACTGTCAATAAAAATTAATACACTGAGCACTGACATTTACTGACCCATCTAAACTGTCACAACATTAAATATTTTCATGGTAGCCTAGGATACAATAAAGGAAGGGGAGATACATAAATGAAGAGAGAGTCACAGACTTGTCCCTCCAGATGGAAACGTTGGCAAAAATAAACTCCCCGCTACACAACACATGTGAAACAATTAGAACACCGATGTCAACAATCACTTTACATACAGTAATTTATTTAAGGATATTTGTTGAGAAAAGAACATTGTGTAATACAAGAGGAAACATTGTGAATAAAGGCATTCAACATGCAGTTACCTACCACAAAAATTCAGGAGTGATTAAAGATTCATCTCACGCTCAATTAAACGGGTGGATTCACTACCTAACAAGGTAAGCCATCACTAACATATATAGTTTTAAAATGCAAGCATCACAGGGCCAACTCTGCCATTCACAACATGGAAATCATGGTCAATGGAAAGTAAACCCAGTCGGTATAGTTTGCAAATTCGGGTTCTATTGGGTAGGAAAAACACAGTTTGGGCGTTGCGCAAAATCGTGGTTCATTGGGCAGGTAGAATGCAGTCTATGCCACAACCCTTTCATGGTCAGATGGTTGGTAAAGCATAGTCTAAAATAGTGAACATTCAAAATTCCATAGAAGAAGGAAACACTAACCTAAACAGTGTAAATGCCAAGACATGTTGTAGGGTAAAATTTCAATTAAAAAGTGAGAAACACACTCAGCGAAATTGCCATGAAAAGTGATAAATCACAGACAAATAAAATGGCTAAGGTGCACAGCCAAAAGACAGTAATTGGAAACATGGCCTGAGGATTATTTCATAATCACTAAGGGTTAAAACCTCACTGTCACACCATGGTATTAGCTGTCTGAAATTTGCTGAAATAGCACAAGGATTGCCATCATGGGCATAAAATTGCAGGAACATTAACATGTAAATCATGGTAAAAATACAAAAAATAGAGTAAAAAAAAAACAATCCGATCAAGATAAAAACGTATTCATCCTACTGTAAAAATGTATTAACTTGGGGTTAAAAAAAATGTCTCAAGATAATATGCATTCATCATTTCATCCTAACGCAGAGGAATTCATTCATTGTCAATCCAGGTATAGACTCACTACCTGTTAATGGAAGAGGATTCAAGGTATTGTTGTTTATTAATTTGATAAATTGTTATTGTACAATATGATGTCCATTAAATAGTGATGACTTCTAAACGAAAGTGTCGTATTATAATTAAATCGCTACCAATAACCAGTAAATTTTCTAACCCATGATATTTTCGATCCATTAATACATAAAACAAATTGTAGACATATCAAGAAACTCCCTCATGCAATTAAAATATATTGTCATAAAACGCAGTCCAAATAACTTATAAATTGTCATTCAAGTGGGAAAATATGCAAGATGAAGTGTCTTAAAATAAATTGAAGTGTAGAGGTAAATAAATGCAGGGAATGTCCAACAAGATATAAAAACACAGAGTTAAAAACTTCGCCATCATCAAAATTTGCAGGGTTAATTAATTGCATCCAGATGCAAGACTACACACTACCCAGAATTGTCAACAGGGGTAGACGACTCGAAGGAACATCCTTCTCTCATCATCCACGCATAGAAAACCAGGTCGTTGAGATCCATAGGTCTATTAGCTATGAAGCGACGACCGTAGATCAGGCTCCTGGCCGACTGCTCAGGCGTCGACTAAAGAGCTAGGGACAAAGGTAAAAATATGTCGCAATCATCACAATCAATAAACCACAGGATGGTCAAGACATGCAGGGATCGAAGGCAATGGGAATAAATCAACATCAAGCTAAAGGCTATGGGGGAAATTTTAGCCATCAATTAGAATTATAAGACACTCATTCTCTTTACCTGATTAAACATACAGAGCTAAAAGCATAAATCATACTAACAAGCTACCATGAAAAAACAAGGAAGCATATCGTAGCCCAAGTCACCCGCTCTGAGTTGATGTCTCATGCACTCTGTGCAACTCTCGCTTGTCATCCAATGAGACTTCACCGGTACATCCCAGCCAACACTAGGGGTACCCACTTATCCCCCCGAGATGCAAAGGGGCCACACACACAAACTAGAGAATCTCCTAGCTCCCAGATCGCCTCACAAGGCTGAGCTACGACTCCTCACCGAGCTGGGTATCCCAACTCCCACAAGCTAAGTCAGTCAATTATAAATTTTTGAAGCGTAATGTTATGCATAACAGATGATATCCATCATCCTTCTCCTCCCTCCATTATATAGAGTTTAAAAGTCCTTTACATTCCCAAAATCTCATTTAACTTAATTTTTAATAATTTAATTCATAAAAATCCTCCTCGTACATGTGTCACCCATCCCCTTCATTCCTCCATAAATTAATTTCATTAATTAAATAATTACCCCTATTTCCGTCACCCACCTAAAATCATTCCTAAAATCGCTCCTAGCTGTCCTCATATTCCATTACAAGTTTTAATGACTTTCCCCCTTACTAATTTACTTAGTTGAGATTGATTTTAGAAGTTTCTTAAATGCTAGATGCCTTACTAAGTTAGGCTTTCTTCTTTTTCCTTGTTTCCCCTTTCTTTTCTTTTATTTCCCCTTTTTAAATTTTATCCCAAAATATTTTTATAAATCAATTTAATTTCTCACCACCTTCTTGTCACAATACTAATGATGATTATCAATAATAATTAATTATTATTATTATTTTATTTATTATTTATTATTATTATTATTATTATTTATAAAAAGATAAAATTTTCATCAGAAGTATCAATTAGACGTAGACTTCATTTTCCTAGGTTAGGCGACATTTTATTAGGGTAATGGTTTAAATTTTCCTTAACATGTTATTCATCCTAAGGCCATCTATGTTTATCCATTTATTAAATAACAACGTGATGTTCCCTTCGGGATGCACTAGGTTCTCCAAGGGTGCCACTTGCCTCTTTCAATTTCTCTTGTGCAACGTGCCCTTCAGGATGCAGTATGTGCTCCAAGGGTGCAACTCGCCTCTTTCCATTTTTCTTGCGCAACATGCCCTTCAGGACACACCACATGCTCCAAGGGTGCCACTTGCCTCTTGATTGAATTGGTAGACATAAAAAACCCCTGGAGTCAATACTCCGCCATGTGATATTGTGGGAGACTAAGGGCCTCTAAGGAATAATTTCTCTGCCTTATTGCACGCCCCTTAGAATCATCGTGAGAGATTGTTGTAGTCTACCTTCACGACATCATGGGTCTTCTCAAACTAGGTAGTCATTAACCTACAGTTTGAGCCATGGTGGGAGTGTTAGTAGGATGTGGCAGGGTTGTTGTCCACACTTCTCCCTCAATGTCTCTAGTAGTTGTACGTGACCCCTCTACTCCACATCTAAGTCTGGTCTGCAACCTATTGTTAGCCTGTATTATCAACGAAACATGTCAAAATTCATCCATAATCATATCATCTAATCAGATGCACAAATTTCATATATACAACAATCAAACCCCATAGTCCACTCCCTGACTCGATCTAGAGTCCAAGGGGTCGCATCGATGCCTCTGCATCCTCGGGGCCCTAAATCCTGCACACTCAAGGAAAACCAGGTCAATAGCACCTGTCTATGTCAATGTAGCAAAATAATATGTCATCAATTCATAATGCCTCATAATCATAATCAAATGCCGAAAAGTATAATAATCTGGATCACTTGTGAGCAAGTGTCCTAAAAGAATAAGTTTTCTCAGTGCACCCAAGAGCAGGTTGTTACATGGAGGCCATTCAATGTAAGGTGGATTAGGTCCACTATATTATTAAATAATTCCCACTATGGTAGTTACATATAATAAATGTAAGAGGAATTCTTAGAAGGTTCTACTTCTAGAAGATTCCTCATGTAGAATGTTCTTAGGTGATGGTAGGACTATATAAAGAGGTTGAAGTAATGTAATTGGATATGAAAAGAGTATTGTGTTTATAGCGATAGATCAATAGGAGGATGACCCCTCGAAGAGACAAGTGAACAGGTGTTATAGAAATATTTGCCTCACCATTGCTATCTTGCACAGAGGACCTTTTTCCATTTCCCTATGCAGACTTATCAACCCCTTTTTGAACAGGAGCGTATACCACTTCCCCCTTGCTTGTTTGCTTGTTTTAGTGACTGTTGGGTAGGTTTTGAGGATCACTGAGCCTTATTAGGTCTATGTGGTACCTGTTGAGATTATCTGGGATGACAGGAAACCTTTTTGGAGTTGAATTTTTGGGGAACATCTTTCTTTGTTTTTCATTTTTTATTTGTCCTTGGTAGTTGGGTTGTCTTCTTAGCTACTTGGTATTCTTCTCAAGCGATTGATTTTATACATAGTAGAAGTTATATATCAAGTCGCTTATCAGTCCATGCATTTTATTTTTAAATACATTGAAAATAAAAAAAAATAGGCATTTTTCATTGGTTGGTATTTTTCTCTTTGAACCTTTATCATTATCTTAGCACATTTAGCAAAATATTGCATTTTACTTTTGAGTTGCAGAGTTAAAATTGAAGATTGCACTATTTTTATTTAGCATATAATTCAATGAAAAGTTAAAGTTAGGCTTTGCATTATATATATTTTTATTTTCATGCAGAGTCATAAAACCATGAGTTTCATTTCCGTACCTCTTTGAGTAATCACGACCAATAAAATTTATGCTTTAAACTAAAATTGATTAGTCACGATTTTGTTTTTTAGGGTGCAAAAACTAGCCTAGGATTTAGTGCCTTGGAATACGACTTTGTGAGTAAACTTTTCCAAGGCAATTAAATCAACTTATGTGTCCGAGACAGGGAGTTGATAAATCCATTGTATAATTGGTAATATCAGGAGGCTCCATTTGCACTGGAGTTAATCATGAGGTCGTGTGAAGTTAGTTGAAGGGATAACCCCTGGATACTCACCTAGCGTCAGCGATATTTCTGTGGATTTATTCGTATTTGGGGATCTTGCTAGTGCCCATACCTCTATGAGAGGTGGTGCTTTCAAGGTTTCGAGCTTTTCTACCCTGCCCATACGGTGATCCAGACTTACGAATGCTCACCTGTACATCAGTTATACAATGGTTTATTAGTTGCTTGACTTAGTTTTCTCATAGGTTACTTGCAGGGGTTATTATGCTTATATCCTGAGTTAGATAGGGGTCGAAAAACACACAACCTTTATGGAGGATTAACTCTCCGGGGGGGGGGGGTCTGACTAACTTGTGGTTAAGCCTAGGAGGGCCCTTATAACTGATTATGTTACCTCCAAACTTTAGTAGGGAGTCTCAGGTCCGTCTTGGATGAGGCATACCTTCTTTAGAGAGGGAGGCCACTCAACCACTTTAGCCCATTTTCATGCATATTGGCCATTTGACTTTTTAGTATACTCTTTGATTACTATTTGACCCTAGGACTTTGCTTTTTGGTTTCATTATCATGGATAGAAGAGTGCCTTTTACTCCTCCATTCACTGCTACTCCCCCCCATGATTCCTCCTCATTTCACTGGGGCAGACCCTTCTATTTTTTACAATGGTATGCACTCAATCCGCACCTTGGGTCTCTAGTCATTTTTCTATTGATATGTCATCCCACATGCAACCACCTCCCTGATCTACTTATATGAATCCTAGCATTGGATCCAGGGGCACCATCGCTCCCATGCCCACTTATTCGTTTGATATGAATCATTTTTCCTTGGGAAGTTGGAACCTTCCACCTTATGGATCCAATCCTAGCTATTCTCTTTCAGGGTCCAGTGCTCAAATGGATGCTTATTACACCCCACCCATGTATCTTTCATCTTTCATGTCAGTCCCTTTAAACAATTTTTCTGTATCAGGTCCTCAAGTACCCCTAGGTCTTCGGTATGGGGAGAATCAATTGTATCAATCGGGATACCCTCATTATGGGAAACCCTCACAAGGGGGAACCATATATCCTCACTCAAATAATTCTTATCCCACCTCGATCTCTTTGTAGATATCAGTGATGATGCCCGTCTAGACCTCTTCAGACCACCTTGGCATAAACCACCATGTTTTTGGACCAGGACAGGGAATATACGAGGATCCTTTCTGGCCTGTAATGTTTCAGAATCAATCTTTTCTAGGACCTTGGACTCAAATACCATAATCTATCACTAGCCCAACCATTATAAGCCACACCAATGCATCATTGCCCACTCCTGCTAGTCACATCGGAGATGAGTTGACACCCTCTACAAATCATCATGACAACTCACTTCCAAACTCTACCAATTATGTTGGGGGAACCATCCTTTTAACCCTAGATCATAGCCATGTCATGTCTCTGACTCTCATTTTAGAAGGTTCTTAAATGCTAGATGCCTTACTAAGTTAGGCTTCCTTCTTTTTCCTAGTTTCCTCTTTCTTTTATGTTTCCCACCTTTTTTTTCTAGTTTCCTACATCTTTAAATTTCACTCTTTCCATTTTTATTTAAAACTCCAAAAGGCATGTGCATAAACTTATTCTTTTTCCCTTTTTTTTATTTAATGCATAAATTTTTAATTAGCATAATAAAATAAAACAATTATTTCCCCTTTTTAAATTTTATCCCAAAAGATTTTTATAAATCAATTTAATTTCTCACCCCCTTCTTGTCCCAATAATAATGATGATTATCAATATTAATTAATTATTATTATTATTATTTTATTATTATTATTATTATTATTATTATTATTATTATTATTATTATTTATAAAAAGATAAAATTTTCATCAGAAGTATCAATTAGACTTAGACTTCATTTTCCTAGGTTGGGTGACATTTTCTTAGGGGAATGATTTAAATTTTCCTTAACATGTTATTCATCCCAAGGCCATCTAGGATTATCCATTTATTAAATAACAACACGATGTGCCCTTTGGGACACACTAGGTGCTCCAAGGGTGCCACTCGCCTCTTTCAGTTTCTCTTGTGCGATGTGCCCTTCAGGATGCAATATGTGATCCAAGGGTGCCACTCGCCTCTTTCCATGTTTCTTGCATGACGTGCCCTTCTGGATGCACCACGTGCTCCAAAGTTGCCACTCGCCTCTTGACTAAACTGGTAGACATAAAAAAACCCTAGAGTGAATACTCCACCATGTGATCTTTTGGGAGACTAAGGGCCTCTAAGGAATAATTCCTCTTCCTTATTGTGTGCCCCTTAGAATCATCATGAGAGACTGTTGCAATCTGCCTTAACGACATCATGGGTCTTCTCGAACTAGGTAGTTGTTAACCTACAGTTCGAGCTACGGTGGGAGTGCTAGTAGGTTGTGGCAGGGATGTATTCCACAATTCTTCCTCAATGTCTCTGGTAGTTGTGTGTGACCCCTCTACTCCACATCTAAGTCTGGTCAACAAGCTATCATTAGCCTTCATCATCAATGAATCATGTTAGAATATATCCATAATCATATCATCTAATCAGATGCACAAACTCCATATATACAACAATCAAACCCCATAGTCCACTCCCTGACTCTATCTGGAGTCCAAGGGGTCGCATCGATACCTCTGCATCCTCGGGGCCCTAAATCCTCCACACTCAGGGAAAACCAAGTCAATAGCACCTGTCTATGTCAATGCAACAAAATAAGATTTCATCAGTTCATAATGCCTCATAATCATAATCAAATGCCCAAAAGTATAATAATCTCGATCACTTGCGAGAAAGTGTCCTAGAAGAATAAGTTCGCTTAGTGCACCCAAGAGTGGGATGTTACATGGAGGCCATTCAATTTAAGGTGGATTAGGTCCACTATATTATTAAATAATTCCCACTATGGTAGTTATATATAATAAATGTAAGAGGACTTCTTAGAAGGTTCTACTTCTGGAATATTCCTCATATAGAATGTTCTTAGGTGATGGTAGGACTATATAAAGAGGTTGAAGCAATGTAATCAGATATGAACAGAGTATTGTGTTTCTAGCAGTAGATCAATTGGAGGATGACCCCTTGAAGAGGAAAGTGAATAGGTGTTATAGAAATATTTGCCTCACCATTGTTATCTTGCACAGAGGGCCTTTTTCCATTTCCCTATGCAGACTTATCAACCCCTTTTTGAACAGGAGCATATACCACTTCCCCCTTGCTTGTTTGCTTGTTTTAGTGACTGTTGGGTAGGTTTGAGGATCATTGAGCCTTATTATGTCTCTGTGGTAGCTTTTGAGATTATCTGGGATGACAGGAAACCTTTTTGGAGTTGAATTTTTGGGAAACACCTTTCTCTTTGTTTTTCGTTTTTGATTTGTCCTTGGTAGTTGGGTTGTCTACTTAGTTGCTTGGTATTCTTCTCAAGAGATTGCTTTTATACACAGTAGACTTTATATATCAAGTCACTTATCAGTCCATGCATTTTCTTTTTAAATACATTGAAAATAAATAAAAAATATGCATTTTTCATTGATTGGTATTTTTTCCTTTGAACCTTTATCATCATCTTAGCACATTTAGCAAAAGATTTCATTTTACTTCTGAGTTGCAAAGTTAAAATTTAAGATTGCAATGTTTTTATTTAGCATATAATTCAATGAAAAGTTAATGTTAGGATTTGCATTATATATATTTTTATTTTCATGCAGAGTCATAAAACCATGAGTTTCATTTCCATACCTCTTTGAGTAATCATGACCAATAAAATTTACGTTTTAAACTAAAATTGATTAGTGACGATTTTATTTTTTAGGGTGCAAAAACTAGCCTAGGATTTAGTACCTTGGAATAGAATTTTATGAGTAAACTTCTCCAAGGCAATTAAATCAACTTATGTGTCCGAGACAGGGAGTTGATAAATCCATTGTATAATTGGTAATATCAGGAGGCTCAATTCACAATAGAGTTAATCATGAGGTCGTGCGAAGTTAGTTGAAGGGATAATCCCTGGATACTCACCTAGCGTCAGAGATATTTCTGTGGACTTATTCGTATTTGAGGATCTTGCTAGTGACCATACCTATGTGAGAGGTGGTGCTTTCAAGATTTCAGGCTTTGCTACCCTGTCCATATGGTGATCCAGACTTACGACTTCTCACCTGTGCATTGGTTATACAATGGTTTATTAGTTGCTTGAATTAGTTTTCTCATAGGTTACTTGCAGGGGTTATTATGCTTGTATCCTGAGTCAGATAGGGGTCGGACAACACAAAATATTTATGGAGGATTACCTCTCTGGGGGGGGTCTGACCGACTGGTGGTTAAGCCTATGACAGCCCTTATAACTGATTATGTTACCTCCAAACTTTAGCAGAGAGTCTTAGCTCCCTCTTGGACGAGGCATACCTTCTTTAGCGAGGGAGGCCACTCAGCCACTTTAGCCCATTTACATGCATATTGACCATTTTACTTTTTAGTATACTCTTTGATTAGTAGTTGACCCTAGGACTTTTCTTTTTGGTTTCATTATCATGGATAGAAAAGTGCCTTTTACTCCTCCATTCACCACTACCCCTGCCCATGATTCCTCTTCATTTCACTAGGGAAGACCCTTCTATTTTTTACAATGGTATGCATGATTACAACACTCAATCTGCACCTTGGGTCTCTAGTCATTTTTCTATTGATATTCCATCCCACATGCAACCCCCTCCCTACTCTACTTATATGAATCCTAGCATTGGATCCAGGGGCCCCATCGCTCCCATGCCCACTTCTTCGTTTGATATGAATCATTTTTCCATGGGAGGTTGGAAGCTTCCACCTTATTGATCCAATCCTAGGTATTGTCTTTCAGGATCCAGTGCTCAAATGGGTGCTTATTACACCCTGCCCATGTATCTTTCATCTTCCATGTCGGTCCCTTTAAACACTTTTTTTGTATCGGGTCCTCAAGTACGACCAGGTCTTCCGTATGGGGAGAATTAATTGTATGGTTCAGGCTACCCTCGTTATGGGACACCCTCACAATTGGGAAACATATATCCTCACTCGAATAATTATTATCCTACCTCAGTCTCTTTGCAGACCTCAGTGATGATGCTCGTCTAGATCTCTTCAAACCACCTTGTCATAAACCACCATGTTTTTGGGCCAGGACAGGGAATATACGACGGTCCTTTCTCACCTAAAATGTTTCAAAATCAATCTTTTCTAGGACCTTGGACTCAAATACCACAATCTATCACTAGCCCAACCACTATAAGCCACACCGGTGCATCATCACCCACTCGTGCCAGTCACATCGGAGATGAGTCGACACCCTCTACAAATCATGATGACAACTCAATTCCAACCTCTGCCAATTATGTTGGGGGCACCATCCTTTTAACCCTGGATCATAGCTGTGTCATGTCTCTGACTCTGATTTATCATACAGGAGACAACTCTCTTTCCTCGGCCAGTCCCATTGATAAACCCAAATGTCTCAGACGTAAGCCTAAATTCATTTGTGGGACTTGTGAAGGAAGCCATCTTACTCGCTTGTGCCTAGTGTTTGTCGAGATACCAGAGGCATGGGGATCTCCCAGAAGCCCTTCAGACTCTGAGACACCCATGATTCCTCATTACACCACTTCACCGTTAGTGATCCTGGTGGTCTAACCGTCAAGATTTTCCTCTGACCTCATCCCCTCCACGGAGGGTGAAGCATCTCCTACCCCCATTACCATGCATCCTCTTCAACCTATAATTGAAGAAGTGACCACACCAGTTCCTTTTATGGTCAAACTGACTCTCCCTAAAAAGAGTGATGCACCCTCCAGTCACGTCATCAACATTCAAAGTCTTCCCCCTTCTGAACAAGAGAGATTCATTCTTCCTCTGAATACTCTCTCTTCGAACTTTGACGAGGTCCCCTTCGACTGGGATGACCTTACAGGACATCCCACACCCCCACCTATGTCTATTCCACTAAGATATATTATTCGAACCATAACAGAGACTATGTACTCTATTAGCACTTTCTCCTCCTCGACTTGGAGAGCTTTGGGATTTCCCAAGATTTTGTCAGCGATCTGTAGGATACTGAGTTTCGACAAAAAGCTAGTTCGGGAACCTTGGCCTCCCCCTTTACATGTTGATTAGACAAAAAACATGATTCTTACTTAAGCTCTTTTCTGACTTCTTACTAAAAATTGAAAATATCGTCGAGTGATTTGTCCCTTTCACACTCATTAAAATTGGATTTGAAAGATAATGAGTCTTAGTTAAGCTCCTTTCTGACTCGCTATAAAAAAATGGAAAAGATCATCGAGTGAATTTGTCTTCTTCACTCTCATAAAATGGATTTGAAAAGACATCTATTTGGCACAAGTTTACCCTTTTTTACACCAAGTAGACTAAAATATATAAAAAAAGGGCATTTTTGGCATTAAATTGTGATTGCATCTCATGCTCTTGCTTGTAGTATTGAGCCTTTAGTCGGTTCTCACTTTGTGTTTACATCAACAACCAAGAAGAGCCTTGTCTATATCCTTTGTAATTTGACACCCTATATCCTGGAGGGAACATCACCCCGAGTCTCCATCTCTCACATCCATTTCCTTGAATTGAGCATACGTATGTTCCACTGCTGGAACTATTTTTGATTACTTGCGACACTCGTTCCCTCCTTTGTATAATAGCATTCACTTGTTATGAAAAAAAACAAAATACGGGTGGGAAGCGAGTACTGTATTGTAATTCGAAGCAGTCGTGTCACCTTTGAACATAGAAAAAATTTATTGAGTCCTTGAATCATCATAATTTTGGGTTTAGCATGGTTTTAGGAAGATGATCTCATTACAGAATTTTCTCTACTGACTGGTTAATCTTCCAAACACTATATGTAACATTATGGATGCCTCCTACATCTAATTGTCAAATCATTAATTCTATGCTACTAGAGCCCACAGTATGTCTCATGCTCTTGTTCAAAGGAAGTCTATCAACCTGTGTCGGCAACTCCTCAAAAATCATGACTTCGCATGTCGGCCATACCCTTAGTTTGTCTCGGAATCACATGATACTTTGGTATTATGATGCACCCTCACCCTAATTTTATCATTGGTAGGTCACCTTGAACCCAAAAATTGACATTTCATCATGGGCTATTGACTGGGTGGTTTCCCGTGTGTTTGACGGCAATACATCTATTCACACTTTGGGATTCATGCAGTTTCTTGGATGCCATTAGCCTTATTGGTGGTTTCCTCTCCTTTGTCAACGATTTTCATCACTGCTTCTATTTAGAGGGTCTTTTTCGTGTACCAGTTGCATTTGGCACACATGAAATATGCACAGGGTCGTTGGTTCATGAACATGTTCTTCATTCGATATCCACCAAATCATGAAGCTCCTACTTTGTTCCTTGTGTTGATTGATGAGAGATGCCTTAATGCTCTCTGTTCAGTGGGTCTCTTTCCATCGACTTCAGCTCATGTATTCTGGATACGAGACTTAGAGTTTTATGAGTACCTTGAGGTTTGCAATCATTAGTGGCGGGCTCTCTCACCATTGACAGATGGGAATACATCAATGTCTCCTGATCAATGGATCTCTCAAATGTTCGACACCAGCTCCTTTATTCACATTTGTAGAGATGCACTCGGTACCTTGATACCTAGTTTCATCATTGGTAGGTTGTCTCGTGTTTGTTAACGGTATACCTCAATGACCCATAATCAAATGATGTCTCATCGTGTTCAACCTCAACTCATTTATTCACATGATGTAGACTTCCACCATTGGCGGATTGTATTGAAGACTTGAAGACATCACTTTGTAGACACATCTTTCCTGAACTGTTTCTTCCATTTCATCGGACCAGTACCTATTTGACTTCAACAATCATGGGATATTAGATTGTACTTCATGGTATACATATATATCCAAATTGATTTTGAGACTGGTTTCACTAGGCCTTATTTGTGACTATGATAGTTATTGGCATGTAACCACATTTATACTTGCCTACTCATGGCCATGAACACTTGTTGGTATATTTTCCACATGGATCTGCATCGTATTCTTGGCAGCCATGTATGCAAAGTTAGTACACAATGTAATGAGAAATTAAGTTTGTCAAGATGGTTCTCTACCACTCCACTTCTAGGTTATTTATAATCTATTTCGGCCATCACAAATACTCCTGTTATCTCACACATTAGGGGGGATCTGTTATAGCAAGATTTTCTTCACCATTGTTATCTTGCATAGAAGGAATTTGTCCATTTCCCTATGCAGATTTATCAAACTTTTTTTGATAAATCCAGAGCCAAAATTATATATCTTTCCATATATACGCTTCCTAACTTCTTTGCAAGATGCATATACGCTTTCTTCTCCACTACAGCTCATGTATATCGAGATTTGTGCCAGAAAATACAAAATCAGGTCGGGTTTCCATGTCACGACAAATGATCTCTGATATTTGGCCTTCCATATACTGGAAATGTTCCAACTCAACCCTTAAGTTGTATTTTGGAGACTATAAGAGAACAATTTTAAGCTATGCAAAAAGAGAGAGAAAGCATTCAACTTTGAGAGAAAAGTTACTTTGGAGAAATTACTTCATATTGAGTCTGCATCCCTTTGTCCCTCAATTATGAACATAGTGTTCAGCCCCCAAGATCTTCCCTTATTGTCAAAGAGGATCTCATTATCTATTTTCTATGAGATTGCCTTTGGTGGAGGATTGAAGTGGTGGAGACCTAGTTGGAAGGAACTTGGTTTCTTGATTTCGAACCGTGCTGACACAGAAGTCTGTAATGTTGATACTGTTAGAAAAATAGGACCATGGAGCAATAAAATAAAACAAATGCGAAAACAAAACAAAGAAGATACAAATGACAAGAGATACACAGATTTACGTGGTTCACCCAGTGTGGGCTACGTCCACCAGAGAAATTGTTAGGTCCTTCCTTTATTATTATCCAACAAATGAACGGATACAACCTACAAAAAAACCCATTGTAACTTCCTCTTCTTTATCTCACGGTCTCCTCTCTCAGAATACAATATTCGCCATCAACCATAGCCGCAATACGTTTCCCTGATAAAAGAGGGTTTCCTTCTACGGATAAAAAACCTAACATAATATCTATCGTTAGATTTGCGACCTTATAATGAACGGTCCAAATTTACAATGAAATTACAATATACATTTACAAGGCAATTTTTCCTTTGGGGGCTTCGCCCTTGAACCCTCGCTGGGGGCCCTCTTTCCCCCAGACCCCCCATCCAGGGGGATATCCCCCCCGAACCCCCTAGAGGGGGCACCCCCCCTCTGCACTCCCCTGCGTGGAAGAGTGTACATACTTCTGGGGTGTAAATACTTCATGGGGTATACACATGGCTGAAAGTAAAAGACCTTTGAATCAGGAAGATAATCAGGCTCCACAACCAACAATCTCCCACTTGGAGACTAATCTCAACAACTCCACCACTGTTGTATATGATGGACTCTGAACCTTCATGGACCTGGAAAATTCCTCATCTTCATATTCATTCTTGAAGACCAACTGAAACTGAGCAGGAACTCAGTTTCTCCGTGGTTACTCCCTTTGTTAACATGTCTGGAGGATTCTGGCTAGTGTGTATCTTTTCCAACTTCAAATGTCCATCTTCCAAGGAGGATTGTATGAAGTGGTACCTCAACTATATATGATTAGTCTTCAAATGGAAGGATGATTTCTTTGCAAGATGAATGGCACTCTCACTATCATAGTACAACCTGTTATTCTCTTGCTTCTTTCCCAATTCCTCCATAAACCTCTGTAACCAAATCATCTATTTACTAGCCTCTGTAGCAGTAACATACTCTACCTCTATTGTTGAAAGTGCAACAACCTTTTGCAGTTTCGAAATCCAACTTACTGTTGTTCCACCTATAGTAAAAGCATACCCTGTGATGCTCCTCATGCTGTCTTTATCACTTGCCATATCTAAATCAACATATCCCTGTAGAAAAGTGTCTGAACCTCCAAAACATAATGCATGAGTACCAATACCTCTCAAATACCTAAGAATCGAGTTTACTACTTCCCAATGTTCTTTACTTGGATTTTTCATATATCTTCTCACAACTCCCACTTCATGTGCAATATCTGGTCTTGTGAAAACCATTGCATACATCAAGCTACCAACTGCTAATGAATAAGGGATCCTGGACATGTATTCTATCTCCTCCTGTGTCTTGGGACACATTTCCTTAGTTAATTTGAAAGGGCTAGCCGAAGGTGTACTAATTGGTTTTGCATTCTGCATTCTAAGCCTCTCCAACGCCTTCTCTGTGTACTCACCCTGAGACAATGTCAATTTGTGATTTTTTCTGTCTCTTGTTATTCTCATGCCAAGGATTTTATTTGTAGCACACAAATCCTTCATTGCAAATGAATTGGCTAATTTCTTCTTGAGCACATTTATATCCTGCATATTAGACCCTGCAACAAGCATGTCATCTACACACAATAGCAAGGTAATATAGCTTCCATTTTCTAGCCTTTTAAAATAAACACGGTGATCAGAATGACATCTACTATAACCCTGTTCTATCATAAACCTGCAAAATTCAAATACCACTACCTTGGAGCTCTCTTTAGGCCATACAAGCTCTTCTTCAACCTGCATACCAAATTCTCCTCCCCTTTGACCTCATACCCCTTTGGCTGGTGCATATAAATCTCTTGCTCTAAATCCCCATGGAGAAAATTTGTTTTTACATCTAACTGTTCAAGATGCAAATATTCTACCACCACAAGACTTAAAATAGTCCTAATTGAATTCATTTTAACAACAGGAGAAAATATTTCATCAAAATCTATACCTTTCTTTTTTGAAAACCCCTTTACAACAAGCCTATCCTTATACCGCTTTTCTCCTCCATCTTCTTCCTTTAACTTGTAAACCCATCTATTCTGTAATGCTCTTTTTCCCACGGGCAACTGAACCAAGTCCCAGGTCTAGTTTTTTTCCAAGGAATCCATTTCCTCTTTCATGCCTTGCTCCCACTTCTTTTTGGTGTCTACCTGCATTGCCTCTTCATAACATTCTGGTTCACTAGAATCAATCAACAATAAATAATACAATGAAGGAGAGTATTGTTCAGGGGGTATACTTAACCTGGTAGATATTCTAACAACACTTGCAAGTGTTTGAGGTACTTGTTGCTCCTATTGTTGTACATTTTGATTTTCAGGTTCCTTTGGAATTTATTTTTTAGTGATCTCATCAATCACTGTGTATTCTTCTTTTTCTTCTTCATGTTTCTTTCCCTGCAACTGATCTTTGTACATGACCTTCTCATTGAATATGACATCTCTACTCCTAATGATTTTGTTATTTTCATAATCCCATAATTGATAACCAAAATCATTAACATTATATCCAATAAAGGTACACTTCTTGGATTTAGACTTAAGCTTTGTTCTATTTTCTTTATCAATACGGAAAAATGATTCACAATCGGAAGTTTTCAAAAAAGAATAGCTTACCTTTTTTCCTGTCCATTCCTCCTCTAGAATTCTACCATCCAAAGAGCTTGAAGGTCCTTTGTTTATTAAGTAAACAACAGTATCTACAACATCTTCCCAGAACTATAAGGGCAAACTAGTATGCAATCTCATACTCCTTGCACGCTCCATGATTTCCCTGTTCATCCTTTCTGACACACCATTTTCTTGTGGTGTTCTTGGAACTGTCTTCTCTCTACAAATCCCATGGTATGAATAGTAATCATGAAAATCCTTGCTACAATATTCACCTCCATTATCTAATCTGAGACACTTCAAACTTTTTCCTATCTCATTCTCAACCAAAGCTTTTCATTTCTTAAAAGTATCAAAAATATCATATTTTTGTCGAATGCAATAAACCCAAGTTTTTCTAGTTGCATCNTCAATAAAAGTAACATAATAATGAGAGCCACCAAGAGATGATACTTGAGCTGGTCCCCATACATCTGTATGCACAAGCTCTAACCTTTCATTCTTCTTTTCTTTTCTGACTCTAAGAAATATGACTCTCTTTTGTTTTCCATAAACACAATGCTCACAGAAGTCCAAACCAATTTGTTTAAGATCTGGCAGCAAATTTCTTTTGTGAAGTATCTGCATAACCTTCTCACTCATGTGTCCCAGCCTATGATTCCACATGGTTGTATCCACTCCTGTAGAAGCTAAATATATAGAAGAGTCAATATTACCAGTACATAAATGCAATGTACCTACCTTCTCTCATTTTTCTATCACCAATGATCTTTTGATGACCTTCCATGTCTTATCTGTAAATATGTATATAAAACCTTCACTTCCCAACTGCCCTGTTGAAATTAGATTTTTCCTTAAATCTAGAACATGTCTTACCTCTTTCAATAACCATTGGTTTCCATTGCATTGCTTTATTTTTACCTTTCCCCTTCCAACAATTTTGCACGGTGCATCATCACCCAAAAGAACCTGTCCAAAATCACCTTGAACATAATCTAGAAAATGTTTCCTATGGGGTGTGGCATGAAATTAATCCCCTAAATATACTACCCAAGACTCAGAAATATTATCTACAGAAAGAATCAAAGCATCTTGTAAGACATCACCTGTTACATTTGCTTCCTGATTTCTCTCCTGTTGTCCATCTCTTTGTTTCTTTAGAGCTCTGCAGTATTTCTTTATATTTCCTTTCTTCCCACAATTCCATCGCTCTATTATCTTTCCAAGTCTAGATTTGGATCTACCCTTCCTATAATTCCCATGGTTCCTGAAACCCTTTCCTCTATCCTTTTGTATTCCCTTGTTCTCCATGTTCAATGCATTTCCTAATGTCTCACCTGTGCTTTTCTGTCGCATTTCCTCACTAAGGATAACACCAACAACATCATCAAATTTTAAAGTATTTGAACCAGAGACAGAGTTACTTAAAGCCATGACCAAGCCGTTCCAACTTTATGGCAATGAGCACAAGATTAGAAGAGCCCTGACCTCATCATCAAAGTCCACTTTTATAGAACTTACTTGATTAGTAACCGTATTAAAATCATTTAAATGATATGAAACATACCCACCTTCCAACATCTTCATATTAAATAATCTCTTCATTAGAAATACCTTATTGGATGCCGAGGGTTTTTCATACAATTTGGCCAATGAGTCCATGAAGCCCTTTGTTGTCTTTTCTTTAGAAATATTGAAATCCACTGATGCTTCCAGGCTCAGCCGTATCGTTCCTAGAGTCCTTCTGTCAAGAATCTCCCATTCTTCATCCTTCGTAGTTGTTGGCTTCTTTGCTATTCTGCCCAATGGTAGGAATAGATCCTTCTGATATAAATAGTCTTCCATCTACATCTTCCATAACTGGTAGTTTTGGATGTTAAATTTCTCGACCCTAAACTTTTCATCTTCTGACATTGCTTCCACCCGAACCAAGAACCCTCTTTTCTTGAGAGTTACCTTTCACTCTGATACCAGTTGTTAGAAAAACAGGACCACAAAGCAATAAAATAAAACAAATGCGGAAACAAAACATATAAGATACACAATACAAGAGAGACACATATTTACGTGGTGCACCCAGTGTGGGCTACATCCACTAGAGAAATTGCCAGGTCCTTCCTTTATTATTATCTAGCAAATGATGGGATACAACCTCTAGCAAAACCCACTGTAACTTCCTCTTCTTTCTCTCACAGTCTCCTCTCTCAGAATACAATATTCGCCATCAACCATAGCCGCAATACATTTCTGTCATAAAAGAGGGTTGCCTTCTAGGGAAAAAAACCCTAAAATAATCTCTACTGTTAGATTTGCGACCTTATAATGACCCCCCAACCGAGGGGATAACCCCCTCGGACCCCACAGAGGGGGCACCCCCCCTCTACACTCCCCTACATGGAAGATTCTACATACTTATTGGGTGTAAATACTCCATGGGGTATAAACAGGGTTGAAAGTAAAATACCTCTGAATCAGGAAGATAATCGAGCTCCACAACCAATAGATAATTATGTTGATCAGTCATTAATAGAAATACTCCTTTCCCGTCCTATCGATATATTTCAAATATATGATTACTATCCATGGAAATGTTTGTAATGTTTATTAATGGATTGTGCTATCTGATGTGCTAACTCATTTTATATAATGTCACTATATACTTGAATCTCTTGTTTGGTGATAACTTTTTTATGGTGTAAAGCTTTGGGTCAAAGTGTTCAATGGTGGAATGACATCAAATGATTGAATTGAGGTAGGATTCTTTCTCGTATTGCACATTGTTTTATATATCACATGTTGGAATTGAGTTGATTTCTACATTCATACCTATCTGTTGTGGTTTACCCTTGGCCATAGAGAGTTTTTCCCTTGTAACAACAAGAGAGGACCCCTTCCATAATAGGATCCAGTGTATGGTGTTGCCCTAGCTCAAGGGTTTGGTGATAATATAGTGCAGTTTCTTCTATATTCTTATGTGTATCTATTGTGTATTCAGTATTTTTTTTTATTATATTTGTAGATCTATTCAAGTTCTTAACAAGTGGTATCAAAGCACTTTCCTTGGCATACATTATGGGCAAACATTTTTTATTTTTGCAAAAAAAAAATTGGAGAAGAAAAAGGAGGGCCGCGACATTCAAGAAATATTTGGTATATTTTTGTGCAAAATTTTCAAAAACAGGTTGTATATTTGAGTTCCTCACAGAAAAATACCCAAGTTTAAAAAATAAAATTGTTTGAAACAAAGTCGGGGAAGTCAAGATATTGAAGTTTTAAAATCTACAATTTTTTAGTGTTTTTTCCATGGAAGGTGACAGTATTTGTTTTTATTTATGTAGAATATGGAGGCATAATTTTCCCAAACAAATTAAATATTTAAGTTCCTCTCACAATTTCACCCAATTTCAAAAAAACAATCAGCCAAAACGGAGTCCGGGATGTGAAGTTATGAACATTTTCATCAGTTTTTTTTTGGTTTTTCCAGAAAAAGCGATGATTTTTTGTCGTAACTTATTGTTCTATTTTTTGGTTTTTTTCATGATGCCTACGGGACTGAAGATTTCATAGTGTGGTCATATGGCTATTTCCTCTCAAACCATCAAACAAATTCTATAAATTACTGAAGCATTCAAATCCCAATTGTATGACACATTGGATGCTAGATTGCATGACCTTGCATGACCTTGCATGACCTTACATGAGCTTGTATAACATGCAGGAGATATTTCTTATGGAAGACATCATGGATGAATATAATCAAGAAATATATGTTTTGTATGATTTTGAGGTCGATTGTGATGATTGGTATATGGATGGTTGTCATTTCTGGGATGACAACCACTTTCATATTTTATTTGATGACTCTAATCCACCTTTTGTAAAGAGAATAAATGTGACAAATCGAGAGACAATGATTATTAACAATGTCCATCCTACATATTACACAGTGGTATTATTCCTTCCAAATTATTCTACGAGGCTTTTACACTATGTGGATGGATCTTTTTAGTTGGATCCACATGACAAGTGTTAGTCTTTGGAGAATCATTTTGAGTTGGTTATTGGGTTCCAAAATCTTCCACGGGGAGTTCACATGAGCACTTGGACATGGGACCCGGACTTACAATGGTGGTTGGATTACTTCATGATGGAGACCCCCTTCTCCTAGATCCGTAGATCAGGATCCACGTAAGATCTTTTTCTCTCTTCCAACCCAAAGTGCTCAACTGGCCCTTCTATTTCCCTTCCGGGAAATCTGCACCCACAAACAACCTTATTTTTTTAAGTTATATATATATATATTGGTTGGTAATTTTAAGGATTTTTAAAGATTTTTTTTTTTTTTAATTTTTGAAACTTTGTATTAAAGTTTTTATTTTAGGTTTTTTAATTTGTTTTTTTTAATATGTTTTTAATTTATTTATTTATTTTCATTTTTTTTAAGTTATTTTGGGTCATAATTTTTTTTTTCAATTTTTTGTAATTTTTTCTTACTTTATATATATTTTTAATTTTAAATAATCTTTTCGTCATTATTTTTTTTATGTTTTTTCTTTAATGGTTTTTTTAATATAAATTTGTTTTTAATTTCAATTCTTTTTGTTTGTTTAGTTTTTTTTAGTTTTTAATTTAACCATCTAAAAGAAATGTTATAAATCTGCAAAGGTACTAGATGACGACCTCCATCTTCCCAAGATCAATATTGAGTTCCTCTTCCCCAATCACATACCCTAAATATGACAATTAATATTAGGAAAAATCATATTTATTAGGTTTTTCTAGTAGTTGATTTGTTTCCAATGTCTCTAACACCTTAATAAGATGTGTGATATGTCGAGTCACCAAAATACCATATTTTCACATCGTTTTCACTTGATTTGGAATTCTTTCTCACTTACCCATAACCATGTTTTACTTTATTTTAATATTTATATATTAGATTAGGCTCAATATTTTCAAATGCCTTTGTTTTAGTATTTTAAGTGAATTTATGATGAAATGTTAAAAAAATAACATGCTTCACTTATATTTGAAAGTTGCGTTAGTTTGGAGATGATTACAGGTACATTTAGAGCTTGCAATAATGCAAATTTTTATTACTTAGCTCCAAATTCAAATTTCCTCTTCAACACTTGAAGATTTGATGAGGATTTGGGTGAATCACTCAAGCATCTTAGATGGTGAAGAATCATGGAATATTTGTTATAAAATATTTTAGATAGATTTGTGGGAAGATTTTTAGAGATATTACTTGTTAATTATTAACAAATGGTTGTAACCACATGAGAGATATGTAGATCTGAAGGAGAGGACTCTTGGAGCACATGTCCAATCTATGATGGAATAAACTACATTTCATGAGATATTGTTTCCATATAGATTATAGTTATGCGATTCATGTTTTATTATTAGTTGTAGCTCTATAATTCATGTAGTTTTCAATTATATTAGTTTATATATGTTGTAGATTAGTAGTATCACTCTATTCGACAAAAGAAAGGGCTTGCAATACGAGAATGAAGTGTTGTTTAATGTAGAATGTCTTTCAATATCATTTATTTATTTTTACAAGTATGATTTATTTTCTTATGCAAGTGTGCTATGCTTCCTAATTCAGCAACAATAGAATGATGATCTATAATTGAGATATAGAGAGTGTGCACCAATATACTTGGTGCATGACAATGATACACAAGAAAACACACATACACAGAAAAAGGACTTAGCAAACAAAAGAATCCAGATTGATAATCAACTATTACTAGAGAGAGAGAGAGATTCCCTTTAATACTATGCATGACGACTTCATTACTATGAATTATTTGCAATTACAATAGACATTGTTGTTTTATTTTTGCAGTTCCCTACTCACTTAGACTGGCGAGGGTTTTTTTCCGGAGTAATAGACTGACAAACACTAACTCACTAACTTATTTAAGAATCACCTTGCTCAACTTTATTGGCGAAGTATTTTTACAAAATATGGACTGACCAAAACTGACACGGACCATAACTAACATAGTAATCATTATTTAGCAACGCCTTTCGCAACTCAACTGGCGGGATCAAATTATAATAGTAGTTACTCATTGAATACTGATTATCTTCTATTGGTTGGCTAAGGAAGGTGGACTCCCTTCATGGTGGCCCAATTCATGCTTGTTTAGATTTGGAGGGGTCCCTCCTTACACCAACAACTAAGGAAAATTTCACTACGGTGTCTCGACTTTCATCCACTTGGCCAACAATGGAGCTTTTCCATGTTTTCCAACTAGGTATGAAACATGTCATTGCTTTCATGTTTTCCTAGTATGCACATACAAAATTTTATAATAGAGTAGAGGAGGTTGAAAGTCAAGACTATTGTCCATTGGATGTTTGATTGTTACTGCATCTTTGAGACTTGGAGGGTCAAACAAGTTTAAGTTGTTGACGTTCAAAACATCATGGATGCCCAAATGTGCTGAGAGGTCCAACCGATACACATTCTCTCCAATAAATTCCAAGATTGTATATGGTCCATATTGCAAGGGATGCCACTTATGTATGATGTTTTTCATGATGATTCTTGGCACAATTATGTGTTTCATGCAAGGAAACTGCAGCTTGAGTGTGTCTGTGTGATAAATTATGAACAAAAATATGGGTGGCCTATTGTTCTCGGAGTTGGTGTGTTGATCCAGACGGAACCAAAATGCGAGGTATATCTACGGGCGCAAAGGGACAAAATATATCTTAGAATTGGATTAGAATCTGAGTCTCTTATTTTTCTTATATATGTGGTCATAAGAATATAAGTCAGTCGAGACAGTTAAGATGGAACAATATAAATAAAGAGAGATAGATTTTATTTGTCACTCACTCACTCATGACTACACAAGGACAATAAGTGTGCATCAGTGAAGGAGAATTGCAACTGCTGCAATAGCAATCTTGTCTTGGGTTGTTTGTTTGGACTTTTTTATTGGTTTTTGGTTATCCTTGCTTGGTGCGCTAGCCTTGGTTGCCTATTGGTCTGCTATCAGAATTATTATATGTATCAAGGTTAAGGTGCTCGAGGGTGGCCTTTGTGGCTATGGTTGGGTAATAATATTTCTATATTTTCTATGGTGAAACAAGCACAACCATTTTTCTAACCGAAAGATTTCATTGATTAGTGGCATGAACATTTCTGATGCATTGGTTAGTGTGAAAGGAATGACCAACCAATCATAAAGACCAAACTTGGTCTTGAATAATCTTTTCCAGATATATTTTGTCTCCATGCACACTTGATGATAACCATAGGTCAAATCCATCTTGGTGAAGAAGGAGGTACCTTGTAAGTGTTCGAAAAAATCCTCAATCTAGGGTAAGTGATATCGATTTTTAATGGTTTCTTTGTTAAGGGAATGGTAATCGATAACGAAACTCCATTTGGAAGTATCCTTCTTTGGAATAGTGAAAGTTGGAGAGGTGCAGGGGGAGAAGGAAGGTTGAATATGGCTGAATTCTAGAAGTTAGCCAATTTGTCTTTCGATTTCCATAGCTTCTTTGGAAGCAAGTCGATATGATGGGGCATTGGGGAATGATGCACAAAGAATGATATTGATGGAGTGTGCAATGGATCAAGAGGGTGGTATCCCTTTGGGAGAATTAAAAACATCTAAAAATTCATGGAGGAGAGGTAGTAGTTCAAGAGGTGCTGGATTAGTGTGGTTCTTGGGCTTAATAGGGCATAGAAAACATAAAGAAATGTCTTTTTTGTGAATAACATGGTTACTTTCTTCTTTCCCAGGAGGCGGTGGAGGGAAAGTGTGAGACTTGAAGGTAATAACATAGGTGTGTCCTTCATGATGAAGTTGGTACTGATGGTATTTTTCATGGTACACAACATGTATGTCTTATTGGTAGGGGAGACCCAATAGTAGGTCGACACAATCTAGAGGTGATACATCACATAACACCATGTTGCGAAAGGTTCCAATAGAAAATGTGATGGTACAACACCAGATGATAGTGATACCATGTCCTCCCTTTTGTAACCAACCAATTTGATAGGGATTCGAGTGAGGGGTGGTGGGAAGTTGCAAATGTTTTACTAATTATTGGGAGATGAGATTCTTCTAGATTCCATTGTCAAAAATGAGAGTGGCGAGTTCATTTTTTATTTGATTTTTATGGGTATTGAGGAGAACATTAGTGGGACCTGGTTCAGGAGAATTCATGAGGATGAGGGAAGGGTCGAATTTCATGGGGTTGGAAAGAGATATGATTTCTAGTTGTTTGTGGAGTATAGTGAGACTGACCTATACAACCAATGTTTTATTGGTATAAAAAAAATTTAAGGCACGAAAGTCAAAAGAGTTGTGTGAGTTGGTCTTCTGAAAAGTGCACCATGTTGTAGTTTTGGTCCCACATGGAGAACCAATGTAATATTGGGGATGCGAGGTGCTCTAATTGGTAGATGGGGGTCATATTTGGGGATAGAGGATTCAAGGAGAGACCTTACGTTCCATGACCAAGGCCAATAAGAATGCATTTCCTAGGGAGGATATTTCAAAGAGATCAACTTCACAATGGAGAGGAAGCAATAAACCAGAATTAAATTTTACTAGTAATACCTCTTTGGGATTGCGTATATGCAGTTGTATGCGCAATTTCCAGAAAAAATAGATGTATATTTTCACAGACTGGGTGGATATTTTTCGGAGATGCAATCATTTGGAAAGAAGATCCTGGAGATATATTAGAGGTAGAAGCACTTTTGTAAGACATGAAAGAAATATTCCCAAGAATTAATGCATCCAGTTGTCGGGGTCGGTGGTGTACTGAGCTCAATGACCAATTATGACTTTTACAGTTGAGTGTCCCACGAGGCTTGAGTGACTCCTTCAAGTTGTAGGATGGTGATTTTTATTTTAGTATCTTCTTCCATCTCGGGAGAAATCTTGAATTATGTGGAGAGAGTGTGAATCCAAGAATAGACAGTCTCTCCATTCATTTTCCCGAGGAATTTCAGCTGTTGGAAGTGAGTGTTGTGCTACATAGTCACTGGATTCTAGCACTAATGTAGTCAAAGTAACTCATGTAGAGATAGAACCAAGTCTTGAACTTGAGTAGACATGGTGGCATTAGAATCCTCAATAGGACGTCTCAATCACTAAAAAACTGAAGTACCCTGAGGAGGGTGAATTGTAATGTCTGGAAAGAGAGTGGAGTTCTAAGACAGAATAACACAAGAAAAAAAAATCCTCTGTCTTAGGGTTGAAAATGGTTTCTCTGTCTTTGTCTTCTTGAATGCATGCGTAAGATTTCTCAAGGAATACACTATGATACCAATTGATCCACAATCATATCTAGAGAGGGTGCACCAATATACTTGGTGCACTACAATGATACACAAAAAAATGCACATACATAGAAAAATGAATTCGCAAACAAAAGACATGCTATTACCATCAACTATTACCAGAGAGAGACAGACTAAAAAACAATGACTCGCTAACTTTATAAGTAATCTCCTTACTCAACTATACTGGTGAAGGATTTTTACAAAAATATGGACTAACCAAAATGGACACGTACCAAAACTAACATAGTAAACAAAGTTAGCAACTTAACGAGAAATGTGACCTCAAAATGAGAACTATGGCTAAAAAAACCCATATTTTTTCATAAAAAAACATGAAAATCAACCCCCAAATCAAAAAGTGGTGCTATCGGTAGCACTAATTTCTTAAACGGGTTCAAAACTCATACAATAGCTCAGAAAAACCTTAAAATTGACACCTAAATAAAAAAAAAATGATGTCACATAAAGAAAAATGTTTTTTTCAAAATGTTAAAATTATAGATAATTTCAAGTCATTTGAAATCTTGCTTTTAGCAGTTGGTACCATTAAAACCAAAACCTCAAAATCAACCATCAAGTTGAAAAGTACTTCTACCCGTAGCACCCATTCTGAAATTGGGGTATTAAAATGACACATTTGTTTAAAGTGATAAAAGACATCAACATTACTATAAACAAAACCATAAAATCAACCCTTAAATACTTACTTTTTAAATCTTAATTTATCACTCCAACTACAAGATAATAAATAATGCCATGAAAAGAATAAATCTTAAAATATATATTCAAAATCCAAATTTGAAAAAAAAAACATTAAAAACTATGTGAAAAAAAAATAAAATATATATATATATATATATATATATATATATATATATATATATATATATATATATATAAAT
>ML796875.1:125988-162439 GCA_009831015.1 Picea engelmannii
ATATATATATATATATATATATATATATAAATTATAAAAAAACATAATAATATTAAAGAAAACCATAAAAATACTAAAAAACAAGTCAAAATTATTGAGAATATGTTTCCATTGAAAAATTATTGAGAACATGTTTCCATTGAAGAGGGATTCTAGTATCCCCTTAAGCCTCTTAAATATGGTATTTAGAACCTCAACCTAAGTGGATACCTTCTTGTTGTCATGTACTAATCAAATTTCATAATAGGAAAAATAATTGGATAGTAATGATACGTTCATCTATCCAAAAAGTAACATGTGTAAGAACTATTGACAAAGTATGTTTATCATCATAGGATGTGCGATTGGAAATAATGCACATGATTCTACAATGACCTCTCAATATGGATTTCTTCATCAATAAACTTATGAGGATAGCAGAGGAGGTCTAGAGCCTAGCATTATAGAATAGCTCTTAGTTGTTTGAAAATTTTACTTGATGGGATTATTTTGAATATGGTTTGGGTGGGGTGGGAGTCTTATAACAAGGTGGGTAGAATCAAAAGTGAGGTTGCCAATGGAATGGGCCTTGCATAGAAAGGAGAGGCAAAAGAGAGAGGATGAGGAGATTGACAACAAGGAAGTTGGGACCTCAGATACATGAATGGAAATAAAAAATACACATATACTTTTAAAACAACCTCCCAACCTGATGTTTCAAGAGGTTCCTTAATAAACAAACTTCAAAGGGTAACAAATAAGATACATCCATAACATCTATGAGTAGCTCCCAATTGTTTGAAAAATTTACTTGGAGGGTTTTGAAAATTTGTTTAGGAAACTTGTAGGTCTTTTAAATAAGTGTTTGGAACCCAATGCGAGGTCATCGATAAAAGCAACCTCACCATAGATGAAGAAAGGACTCACGACATGGAACTGGGGTACTTAGACACATGGTGGAAATCATGAATATGCAACTAAAATAAGCTCGGAAAACTCATTATGGACACATGAACTCTTTAACATGCCACTTATATATCAACACATACTTCCCCATATTCACTTGATTCGATGATTTCAGGTAATAGCAAATTGACACACTAAATAGGTTAATTAGGAGGACCATGGGATACCAACATTGAACAATGTAAAAGAATAAACACAACAAGGGTGGTAGATTTGGGATATTTTCAAATCCAAGTTTCGTAAACAAACTCTCTTAGCATTTACCTTGTCCAAAAACATATTTGAAAATGATCTTGGTGTTGCCATTTTATCTCCATTAGAGAATAATAGGATAGAAAATGGAAACATTTTTCATATCAAAGAAACTTATGTCAAATCATGTTACTTGCATTTTGCTTAACTTCACGACTTGAAAGAAATTTAAATTCATGTGCAAATATTATGAAACATATGAAAAATTCATATTCAAAGAAAATTACTCCAAAATGTATCTTAACATGTCTCCTATATGATACACACAAAAAAAAAATAATATGATCCATCCTTTCTACAGTCACACTAACAGATCTGCACTACCTCGTCTCCAACATGACTATATATATACATTAAAAAATAACAATTTTCAAAGAAATACTCTTCAGCAGGTATAAAGAAATCCATGCCTCGACAATTTCACTTTTAACCATTTCATCATCCTAAGTGCCAATTTCAAGTGCCTATCCAACTTTACAAAAAAATCGTTAACCTAATTAGACAAATACAATGTTATTCGTTTTAGGCTTCACCACTGCCCATTGAGGAGACACTCACTTGCTAAAGAGTGTTTTAATACCCATTATGGATAAGTACAAAGTACTTTCACGTAGTGCAATTAATTTTTTTGTAAATTCAAATATGCCTTATCTAATTAATTTTTTATAAGTTGTTATAAACACTATACTGTTTGAAGGTATGTAACAAAGTGTTCAAAATTAAGCATATATTTGGAAAGTATTTAATTTTGACATGGCATACTTATTGGAGAACGAAAAATAAAATTATTTTTACACTTGAAAATCCAATTTGGGTATAACTCAAGTGAGAGATATATGACTAATGTAAAGAATATAGAGACCATTACATCATAAATAGTATTTGTATGAAAAGTTAACACATGTGTTAACTTAGGGAAACAATCTGGAAAATGCACCATTGTCACTTTAGTAGAATTTCTCCTTCACTTTAGATCAATTCATAGAAGTAAATCTCTTAGTGAATTAAATACTATTATTTCTCATGATTTATTTCATATAATCCACAAACTTTATAACAATTAGATGCACAAGAATTTTAATAAATGATCAAATGTCTGAAAAATAATTAAGTAGAAACAATAGCTAAACCACCAATATATCCACATGAGAAGGAGGGTCAAGAGGTAGTGGATATGTGTGCCTAATCTAATATGAAATATAAACATTGTTAAAAACTTTATATTCGCAATTACATGACAATCACTCAACAAATAAAACTTCAAAGAGTTAAAAACCGCATTTAAGTTACTTTAGGGCACAAGAAGTGTAATCAACTAGCTTAAATCAATGGTGGAATGTTAGCACTTGGAATTCACCAATAAGTGTTAGGGTCAAGATCTATATATTTATAACAATGAAATAAGAAAGAACTTGATAAAATGATAGTGAATCCTTGTAGTGTTTCAATGTTAGCACTTGGAATTCACCAATGAAATCTCCAAATAAAAGATAATTATAACCACTTACAAATCAATTTCAGCATTAGATAGATAAGTTAAAATTGTAATAACAATCTAGAACTTAAATATAAGGTAGGTGTAAGAAAATATGCACAATTAAGCACCAAACCCTAGCCTTAGTATTTCTCCCAATCTATTTTTTTGTTATTGTGACTTATTATCTAGATTGAAAAAGGGCTAGATAAAACCTTAAGCATAATTTTACAAGGCATTTTTCCTTATTAGGGTTAGAGATAAACAATTATGCACAAACCTCTAATGAAACAAGTCTAGAAAATAGAGTAAGCTATTAACTTAGCACTAGATTTGGAAATAAATTTGAATTAATATTTTTATTTGATTGTTCATTATTATATTTCTTTCTAAACAAAAAATAAATAAAAATATTTTGAATTTAAAGATTTTTTAGTTGATTATTTAGAAAAGACAAATCCTTATTAGCCTAATGACTTATGATGAGGTCAAAGATCATGCCCCTATAAAAATGCCCCTATAAAAATTGGTCATTCTCATCTTAAAAATTAGGATTAAGATATTTCTTCAACCCAGGCTTCCATGATTTATCTACACCAAAGATCTATATACTCTCTACTCCCTCAAGAGTCTTACAACCTGGATACCATGTCAAACTGATAGAAAGAAACATCTATGCAGGAAAAAATGACCCTTCTCATTATTAAATAATTTATGTGCAATAGAGATTTGACTAACAACCCTAGAGGTTTCATACAATAAAAAACTAACGACTCACTGACAAGTTTCCATGCATAGAAAAAGACCAGATCAACTATTCATTATCCAAATCAGCTGTTTATTTTTAGAGTTCAGATATTAGATAATTATTTTTTAATAAGTTAAGATATACACCATTCAATTTAAAGATAGATCACATTAATTAGACAACATTTATTATACAGTGACAAGGTACATAGTGTTCATGTTTAACCAGTGGCAGACATATTGGATAAGGACGAAAACGCTTGCCGCACCTGACAGCCGAATCTGGGTATAACAGAAAACAGTTGCCGCACCTTACTAGCAGAAACTTCAGTCCAAGACCCTGTCAGCAGAAAGTTCCTTCTTTCTGCGCCTTCGGAGTCGGGCTTAAAGTAGCAGAAAGTAGCTTCCTCTGCCAGAGGCATCAATGGCGGGACAGCCACAGCTTCCCGTGCCTGAGGCATTAATCGCCGGACGGCCCTGCGTCGTTCCCGTCCCTGATTTATGTCCGTTCGGCATGTTGGACAATTTGGTTGCGTTATCACCCACTGGAAGATGCATCTGTGATGGAACCTGTGGCCGCATGGAAGGTCACGTGCCACTTCGCCAAATAGAAATTCGTCTCGGCAAACTGTGCAAATTTCATTATTGGGATGCCCCTCTGGAATGGTTATGCGAGACAGCCGCAATAGCTGTAACCACCTGAAATGATCAGGAAAACGTTGACCTCGTTCGCCCAGTAATATTATTCTCCGATCTAACTCGGCATGCATTTGCTCGGGAGCTTGATGAGGAAAACGTTGCCATCTCTCGATAACTTGTATTATCCTCTCCTCTATCTCCTGCCTTTCGGCTCTTCTACGTTCTGGAAAACCCTGCCATCGTTTCTCAAGCTCCCCAACTTTTCTCATAATCTCCTGCATTTGAGCTAATAATTCTCTAAATTCGCTTTCTTCTCGGCCTGGTTGTCCTTGTCCTTCCATTTCCATAGTTCCACAAGTTAAAAAATAACCGCTTCCTTACTGCAACTGTAAGCTGTAATGACAATTAAAATCAAAATTGATGACCGGATGTCTTTGACTTCCTTTGCTTAAATTAAATTAAGTTTAGGTTTAATTAATAATGGAAAATGTATACAAATTATATGGTTGTGTCGGCCCAAGAGGTTTTAATTAAGTTTATTTTTTTTAATTAAAACCGTGGTTGGTAGGCTCTCCGTCTACCACAGTGATAATGGTTTTGACAGTCAAATTACCTCCTACAATCTCTTCGAAGGAGATTGAAGCCTCCTCTAGTACTGCTGTTTGTAATTTCAGAGTGGTGCCTTAGCTCTCTCGGTTGGGAGATATTAAGAATGGCTCTCTGATCGATTCTAAGAACGCAGTTCTTTCTCCATCCTCCAGCGATTTGGGCGACTCCCACCCTGGGCGTATTAGACAGTGGAGACAGGTTTTCTTGTTTGGCATCCGTTTTATTTAATGTCTGGTCTTCTTTCGCTACAGTTGTAGCTTTATTATGTAAATGAATTTATACTTAATATAAATTCGAGGGAATTTTTTCTTGGAAAAAAAAATTAAGTTTAATTAATAATGGAAAATGCATCCAAATTATATGGGAATGAAAAATGCATCCAAATTATATGGGTGTGTGAGTCTATGAGGAGTGATGATGATTTCACTACATTAATAATAAATAATTTATAGTTTATAAATAATTGTGTATGTCTTTATTTATAAGACTATCTTAACAATACATGTTCCTACTAAAACCAGATACAATAAATTATACGCACTTTATATGTCTCAAAATCGAAAATCCATTGCTTATCTTTATTCCCCTTCTATAAATTCATAGTATGGAGAGTCCATCTTCCTTTATGTTTAGCTCACATACTATATGGTTGAATGATAATCATTCAAAGGATTGGAATAGAAGTTTAATGTCGCCAATCTCATATCTTGTGTTATTTTTTTTTGTCTTGCTTAGTTGAGTCACCCATGAACTGAAGATTTCTGATGTTCTTTTATGTTTCTATTTCTAGTAATTGAAACTTTATATGTTTTCAAAATCGAAACTTCATTGCTTATATTTCTTCCCCTTCTATAAATTTATAGTGCCCCTACTAGCAAGGAGAGGGCCTCTTTCAAGCGTTCATCTTCCATTACGTTTAGGTCACATACTATATGGTTGAATGATAACCATTCAAAGGATTGAAAGACAAGTTTAATGTTCCTCATAATTGAGGCCAATCTTATATCTTGTGTCGCATTTTTCTGCCTTTCTTAGTAGATGACAAGCTTTGAGTCACCCATCAACTGAAGATTTATGAGGTCTTTTTTTTACTAGCTCTAGTAAAGTCCATAGAGCGATGAATTCATCTATGTTATATGTACTTTCTCCCGAAGTGTATCGAATAAACATGTAATGATTGTGATTGATGTATAGCACAACACCAATCCCGACCATGGGTGTATTCCAGTGGCATGCATAAAGGACAACAACTTGAGCCACACTAGTATATTTTGATATTGTTACTTCATGTAAGTAATTTATTGTATAAAGCTAACCATAGAGTGATTTTGCACCTAGGTGGAGCTCTAATTTTCCAAATTATCTATCCTTTAGATTTTTCAACCAATAGAGAGATTTTTTATTTCCTTTTTTTATTGTTATCTCCAGTATAGTCCATAGTGCGATGAATTCAACTATGTTATCTATTCCTACTCTTGGATTGTACCTGATAAACATGTAATTATTGTGATTGATATATAGCAAAACACCGAGCCCACACACCCCTCACATGCATAAAGGGAAAGAACTTAGCCCGCACCAACCCCTTTTGATATTGTTATCCTTTAGGTTTTTTCAACCAACATAAACATTTATGATGTCCTTTTTTATTGTTATCTCCAATAAAGTCCATAGTGCGATGAATTCAACTCTGTTATATATACCTTCTGTTGGATTGTACCTGATTAACATGTAATGCTTATGATTGATGTATAGCACAACACCAATCTTGCTCGCTCTTTTGATGTTGTTATCTTAGGTAAGTAATTTATTTTTTAAAGCTAGCCATAGAGTGATTTTGCATTTCGGAAGAGCTTTGATTTTGCAAATATGACCCCACCAATATTTTTTCCGGCCCTTAAACCTTCCTCTTTTCCATGCTTTGTATCCTAGTGGGTAGTGAAGGATCCATCCTTTAGGTTTTTTGACTAACAGAGAGATTCATAGATTTGGTCATCGAGTATAAAAAATATTGTATATAAAAGTCCCAAAAAATTATTCCATTCCTTGGCTAACCCACTAGTTAATCCCAGAGATTCTGTGGATTTCCATCTGCATCTACCTCTTGTCTCGGATTAATGTTTTTCGTGTCATGCATTGTGTAAATGTTATGGTATATTCCTGACTGAAAAAGTGGATCTAAAAGACAAGTTTAATGTCCCTCATAATTAGGGCCAATATGATGTCTTCTGCCACATTTGTATACCTTTCCTAGTCAATGACAAGCTTCGATTCACCCATCACTTGAAGATTTATGATGTAATTGTTTATTTCTATCTCTAGTAACGTCCATAGTGCGATGAATTTAAATCTGTTATCTATACCTGCTCTCAGATTGTATCTAATAAACATGTAATGATTGTGATCGATGTATATCACAACACCAAGCCCACATGCCCCTGACATGTATAAAGGACAACATCTTGGCCTACACCAAACACTTTTGATATCATTATCCCAGGGAAGTAATTTATTGTTTAAATATAACCATAGGGTGATTTTGCATTTGGGTGGAGCTCTAATTTTCCAAATCTAACCCCACTAACATTTTTCAGGCCTTTGAATATTCCTTTATGCCATGCTTTGTATCCTAGTGAGGCAAAGAAGGATCTATCGCTTAGGTTTTTTGACCAATAGAGAGATTTAGATATCTAGTGATCGATTATAACAAAATTTGTACATAAAAGTTCGACAAAATTATTCCATTCCTCAACTAATCGACCAGTTAATCCTAGAGAGTGTGTGGATTTCCATTTTCATCTTGATATTTGTTGGATATTAATAGTTCATGTGTCACTCATTGTGTCAATGTTATGGTATCTTAACGACTGAAGTAGTGGATCTAAAATTTTAAACTCTTCTCCCGCTCCCATCTAAGGATCTTCGCCTATGCATATACTCCTCTTATTCCCAATCTTCTACATCAGCTAATTTCCTACCAAGGATGATTTTAAGGATGGAAATTTATTTTAAAATGTAGAAACCTTAGCAAATCTTACTAGTCCTTCATATGCCAACTATAAATGATTGGCGATATTTTTGTAAAAATATTCAAATTTCTAAGGATTTTATATAGTTTTTATAAAATTTCGGCAATTTTTAAGGTAAAATCATTTTATCCTATAGAATTTGGGCGAATCATTTTTAAAATAGCGAATATCGTTTTTGGAAAAAACATGGAAAATTAGCCCATGAGTGAAATTTAGCCCCTAAAATCATCCTTGTTTCCTACCAGAGGAAAATCTTATACCAAGGCCTTCCACACAATTCATCCTTTTGAGGATTTTTTTGGGATTCTAAATGAGTCAACAATGGTCATATTTGCTAAGTATTTAGATTTCATTAGTTGATACCAATGAGAATTTCCTTGGGTTAGTAACCAAAGGTTTCTTCTAGCTAGAACACAAGAAAAAGAATAGATGTCTTTTAATCCCCATCCCCCCAAGTCCTTAACAGTTGCAATCGAATATCATTTGTCTAGATGGGTCCCTCCATTTATGTTTTTTACTAAATGAAGGTATTGAAAACTCAATTTATGAATATTCATAAGGATTCCCTTGGATATTCCAACGATGGAGTTCAAATAAATTAGAATGCTCTCCAACACTTCTTTGGAAAGGAAAAGTCTCCCTCGTGTATTAAGAATCTTGTTTTCCCAGGTCAAAAATCTAGCTTCTATTTGTTTAATATTCCACCCTGAATCCACAAACCTATAGTTATCAGAATCTAGGAATAAAGTTAGGTTCTTAAAACATTCCTCTAGGTTTTTCCTTGGAACTGGGATGATATTTTGAATGATATTAATTTTGTTGTGCAAGCAATCACTAAAAACAAGGTAATACTTTTCAAGGTTTATTTTCATAACTATTGCTCGACAGTACAAATATATAATGAATTAAAGAGATGAAAGGTCTCTCTAAGATCCATATATGTAGCAAAAAATGTCGTCAATAAATAGTATGTGAGAGACCACTTCTCTCTCCTTGACCAAGATTCCTCTCAACACTCCATTGACTCTAGATTCCTTTATCATCATGCTCAGGGCTTCAACAATGATCAAGAAGGGGTAAGGTGATAGGGGGCACCCTTTTGTACATCCCCTCGAGCCTTTGAATAAATGAGAGGGGGATCCATTGATTAGAACCACGAATGATGCATTTTGAAGGAAACCCATTATTTAGTTTATCGTTTTGAGTGATATAGTCATCTAAAGGAGGACTAGATGGAGGAATGTATATTTAAATCTATGTTAATCCTTTGACAAATCCATTTTCAATATAAACACCTTCAATTTCCTCTTCTTGACTGAATTCAAAACCTCCTGGGCTATTGCAATCGCATCATGGATTTTCCTATTTTGTAGAAATACAAGTTGATCCTCTACTATGATATCACTTAAGATAGGATTTATTTTCCTCGCAATTACCTTAGTTATTATCTTTCATATCATATTACAATAGGATATGGATCTAAATTCCCCAAATGTATCTCCCTCATGTTTCTTAGGAATAAGACTTAGAAATGTGGATTTGAAGGAACCTAGCATTTTTATGTTGCTTTGGGAATCTCTCACCATCAATAGAAGATCATCTCTTATAGTATCATAAAAGCACTTGAAGAACTCAATTGTAAGTCCATCCGGGTGTGAGATATTCCCATTTTACATTGATAAAAGGGATACTAATATTTCTATCTCCATAGACTCCTCACTCAAAAGCTTGTTGATATATTCATAGAAAACCACCACAAAATTGGAAGTGACTTCCAATATTTCTTATTTAGGGTTCATCCTTCGGGGGGATTTTAAGAGCTTCTCAAAATATCCCCTCCCCCCCCCACTTGCTCCTTTTCATTGAAGGATCTAAAAACTCAACTCTCTTCATATTTGATATCCCAAATTTTATTAAGGTTTATTTTGAAATTCATGCAATGATGAAAGTGTTTATTGTTGTTATCCCTAGCCTCTAGCCACAACGCCTTGCTTTTAAGGTGTTAGGACTTCTCCTCTTTCTATAACCTTGAATTTATGAGAGCCTCCAACTCCTTGAGCTCTACAAGATGTCTCAATCTAAGGGACCCTCATCAATTAGTTTGAAGAGTGTGGAAAACCTCTCTTCCCTCTCTCTTACATTTATAATATTACGAGCAATATAGATTTTTCCTTATTTTTTAGTATCTCTTTTGATCCTTGAACAATTCACTACAAATTGAACCATTAGATGGTTAGGCTTTGCAATGTCTAACCTTCTCCACATTGAGGTCAACATTTATGTGAAATATTCTTCTTCCATCCCTACATGACATATATTCAAGGTCACTGGAGGCACTTCCATTCCTGAATTCCATTGGACGATGACATGGCAATGATCAAATATTCCTCCTTCCCCTACCAAACATTTGAAATGTAAACCGGACTCCAGAAACATATTTTATTCTAAGAACCTATCAATATTTTTTTCTATTGCATATTTCAATGTTCTAAAGTAGCACGAGGTTGGCGACAAATTACTCGGTTCAACATCAACTATATGGAGGACCTACAACAAATTGAGAAAAATATCTTTCTCACAATCTGCCTTGGGTTATTGCCCCATTCGTCTCATAAGGAAAGAAAGAAAATCATGTCGCCCCAACTACTATGAAAGGATCACTAAAAGCACCTATAGTTTTTAAATCTTCCCAGTAGAGGATTCTATTAACATAAGGATCATAGAAATTTACTGATCTAGGTGGAAATTGGTGGCCACCCACCTATTCCACTAATTCCAATTGAAATTTTCCATCTTGGCAATTTTTCTACCATTTTTTGGGTCCCAAACTTCCAGGCCCATTTTGAATCCCTAAACGATGCTTTTTTCGCTCGATGACGCTTACCATCTAGCCAAAATAAGTTGTTAGTTTGAATGAAATATGTTTTCCTTTGATATACCTTTTCAACAAGGTATCAAGCACCCTAAACGAAGTTCATATGCAAAATTTATGCCCTTCAGAAGTTGACATATCAACTACCCTCATCGGGGCCCACAAATATTTTGGTGTTTCATCTCCCACGGTTATGGTTTTGGATGTTTATAGTTTTATCGTTTATGTTTTATGTTAAAAATTCCTTTGGAGCCTTATTTTAATAATCATCTTGTGAATAAGACTAATCGACACCTACTTTTGGGATTAAGACCTTGCCATTGTTCCTCAAGGTCTCCAACTTCTCTCATAATCTCTTGCATTTGAGATAATAATTCTCTAAATTCGCTTTCTTCTCTGCCTAGTTGTCCTTGTCCTTCAATTTCCATAGTTCCAAAGATTAAAAAATAATCTCTTCCTTACTCAAACTGTAATGACAATTGAAATCAAAATTGATGACTCGAAATTGTAATGACAATTAAAATCAAAATTGATGACCAGAAAATGGGAATGCCTTTGACTTTATAAGGAGAGGCCACTCCACATCCTTTGCTTAAATTTAATTAAGTTTAAGGTTAATTAATAACGGAAAACGCATATAAATTATATGAGTTTGTCGGCCTCGGTTTTAATTAAGTTTAATTAATAATGGAAAATACATCAAAATTATATGGGTGTGTCATTTTGGGAGGCGTTGAAGATGATTTCACTCCACTAATAGCAACTAAATTTCTAATGTATAAATAATAGTGTGTTGGGTTGGGTGATGGTGGTGAATCTCGAAAGAAGTGGACCGTGTAACAAAACTACTTGGTACTTACTTTTTAAGAAAAAGTTTAATAAAAAATAGTTGCATAAAAAAAATATTATCATTTAAAACTATTAATTATACAATAAAAATTTAATATTGAAGATATTAAATGTTCATAACTATTTGAAATTTTAAAATTTTGAATACTAATTAAAAATAATATATGCAAAAAATAATATATGCAGCCATTAACAATTTATAAAAATTGATGTGTGAGTAATTGGAAAAAAAAAAGTTTTAGGTAATTTATATATTGTTGAAATTTTGTGAGTCAAAAAAATTACTATAACATAAACAGAACAAAGGAAACATATGTATTTGTAAAACTTTATATGGTTTTGTATAGAGAAAAATTCAAACGACAAGATAAATGATTTAGATATATTTTTCATAAGACATTTACTTTTGCTAGAATGTCTACCTTTATCAAGATACATGTTTATTTGAAATGTGTGGTTACAGATATTGTTATGATTATTTAAAAAAGAATTTGAAGCAGCTCTCTAAAAAAAATGGGAGTATTAAATATCATTGTGAAAAATATAAGTACATATAGCAAATTATTTCTTAAAAGTATATGACTTCATTAAAATATTAAAAATTTTACTAAGAAAAATACTTATGTTTAATCAAAAATTTAAATATCATTCAATAATTTATACGAATATGTAATTAATCACACTTCATCCAAGAAAACCTTTAAAACACTATTCATGACACTACCTCTCATAAAAAAATATATAGACCTTCGTGCCTTCCAAGACTACCTATTATTATATTTTTGTAAACTATATAAACAAACCTTATATATTACAGTATATAAAGTTACAATCATACCTAACATAGGATCCGAGAGATGCTAAGGTTAGTGTTAGGTTATTATAAGGTTAATGACTTTTTTTTCCATTGGAAACAAAACTTTTATATTCACAAAAAAGAATATACATGGCGTTGAGTTAGACCTATTTCAAAAGACAACTACATATAATATTTCCATTATAAATAGGAAAATGTTCTTATTTATAAGATTATCTTAACAATACATGTCCCTACTAAAACCATATACAATACATTATACAAACTTTATTTGTCCTCAAAATTGAAATTCCATTGCTTCTATTTTTTCCCCTTCTATAAATTCATAGTACCCATAGGCCCCCACTTGCAAGGAGAGGGCTTATTTTGAGAGTTCGTATGCCTTTACATTTAGATCATATAATATATGGTTGAATGATAACCATTCAAAGGAATGGAAGACAAGTTTAATGTCCTTCATAATTGGGGCCAATCTGATATCTTTTGTCACATTTTTCTTCCTTGCCTAGTCGATGACAATCTTTGAGTCACCAATTAGCTAAAGATTTCTGATGTCCTTTTTTATTTCTATCTCCAGTAAAGTCCATAGAGATATGAATTCATCTGTGTTATATGTACCTACTCCCAAAGCGTACTGAATAAACATGTAAGGATTGTGATTGATGTATAGAAAAACACCAATCCCGCACATGGGTGGATTCCCCTGGCATGCATAAAGGAGAACGACTTGGCCCACACTAGCCCCTTTTGATATTGTTATCCCAGATAAGTAATTTATTGTTTAAAGATACCATAAATTGATTTTTCATCTAGGTGGGGATCTAATTTTCCAAATTATCCAATCTTTAGTTTTTTCGACCAACATAGAGATTCACGATGTCCTTTTTTATTGCTATCTCTAGTAAAGTCCATAGCATGATGAATTCAACTATGTTATCTATAAATTCTCTTGGATTGTACGAGATAAACATGTAGTAATTTTCATTGATGTATAGAACAACATCAAATTCCCATAGCATGCATAAAGGATAATGACTTGGCCCTCGCCAACCCCTTTTGATATCATTATCCTTTAGGTTTTTTTGACCAACATAAATATTTATGGTTTCCTTTTTAGTTTTCATCTCTAGTAAAGTCCACAACGCGATAAATTCAACTATGTTGTTAGCACTAGGAATCACCTTCAAATTGCATGGAAGGCAAGCCCAATACCCATCAGGTTATATGTGAGTGTAAGTGTGCTTAAAGTGTCAAATGGAAAAAGACTCAAAATGATAATGTTCCAACTCAAAAAATAGGGCTAGCATGCACCGACAATCAAGGTCTTGACTAACTTCAATCAGTAATTTGGGAGTAAGTATGAATAGAAGGAAGACTTGAATAAGAGGAATGTAGGGGTTACTGTAAACATCAGGTCTACAAAATCCTAAGGAAGAAAGTTTCTTAACTCATAAACTAAGGAAGCTAAATAAACATCATGATAATATAATGATCAAACATCCACCATAACATCACCACAATCATTGATATGAATCATTCAAAAAATGAACATTTAGCATCAGAAGAAAATAAGCTGAAAGAGAAGTTGATTTCTATTAGCCAAAATGTCTTAAGTCCAGTACATAGCTAGATCACAATCACTTCATCAAAATATAACAGTCTAAGGGAGCTTTTCTCAACCATCTAAACCAACTAAAGCATTTGATCTATCTATTTATAACAAAAGGGATACAACAACTATAGGTACGAGATAACCTCGTTCCCTTGAAAATATCCAAACATTTATTTGATTTAACAACTTATTTAACAAACTATGCTATAAAATAGGAAAATGTTGGTGACTAATCCAACCAATCTTCAAGATGACTTGATTCCTTCTTGTCGCACAGCTCCTTGTTTGCCATGTGTCTTTCAAAAGCGTGTGGTTGTCCTCATGATGCCAGTTGTTGTTTCTACAATATTCTCCATCATCAGCTATCCAAAATTTGTTATCTTAGCCCTCCTGAATCCCTTGTGTCTCTTGGTAGATTCTTTAGGTAGCAGTCTGAGTAGCGTACTTCACAACTGGGAAAGTAGAAAAGGTAGGGCATTTAGGTAGCACAAGTGTGCTACGTATGTGTTCAAACTTCTATTCTTTTTGAAATATTAGGTAGTGCCTTTACGTAGCGCCACTGTGTTGCGCCTGTGTGCAGGTTTTGTTCTCTGTGAAATATTAGGTAGTGCCTTTACGTAGCGCCTGTGTGCTTGTTTATTCTCTGCCAAATATTAGGTAGCGCCACTTATGTTGTGTCTGTGTATAGGTTTAGGTAGCACTGTCAAAAAATGCAGCGCCTCCAATCTTGAACATGTGCAAAGAAAATAGTGGCCTTTCATAATGTCAAACTCATTATACTTATGTGACTTGGCAGTACTGCAGGTAGTGCATTTTACCACTAAGGGAGTTAGCACTTCACAAAAGCCCAAAAATATGATAGCTAAATGCTTAGAATCCCATATAGATGGAAGAGGTAATATTTGAAAGACAGTTTACCCTCTCAAAAAGGAAACATCCTCAAAAATGGGGCTCACCTTGATAGTTAACCTCACACTCTTTATAGTACAAGGAGGATCTTCATTTGGCACAACAAGATTCTTCTTCTTAGCAATGACTGGATTTTTTAGTGGGGTTGTGCTCTTCTTGAATATTGATGTCTCTTTCTCAATGGCAGTTTCGACCAATACCTGCAAGTTTCTTTGAGCTAATTAATCTTGAAAATGATGCAAATCTGCCTTGAGTTTCTTGTTTTGAGATTGAAAACCTTTATTCTGCCTATAAAGGTTTTGGAGCTTCCTGTGAAGGGGATGGGCCTTTTGTGCTGCAAACCTTGCCAAGTCAAGGGTATGGTTGTAGCCATCCATTTGCTCCTTCACTTTCACCCTATCATACATGGCCTCTGTTTTCAACTGATCCACCTCTTTACTTGCATCCCTAAGTTACCTGATAAGTCTTTTGAAGGTCGAAATGTCAGAAGGAGCAGTGACATGCACAATGTCAATAGGTTTTTTCTCATTCTGCTCTTCCACCTGCATGGGAAGTGCCTTGTCTACCTCATCAGGTTTCTTGGTGGCTTCTCTTTTACCCTTTTTCCTCTACAGAGGAGTTTCTTCTTTTCTTTCCATAGGCTTTCCAATGCATTTACTCTTCTTCTTTTGCACAGGGATTTCTGGTATGGATTGTTCCTCAACAAATTGCCTAGGATTTGATGACCTTGTAAAAGGTCCTTTACCCTTGATTTTGAGTACCGGAGGATAACAGGGGAAGAGTAGCTTCTTCCATTTCTTGGATGTAGATTTTGTAGAAGAAGGAACCTCTTCTAACCCTACTGGAGGAGGTAGTGAAAAATATCTTTGTCGGGAAGGAAAATCTTCCTCCTTAGCTCCTATGACCTACTTGTTGACCTCTGAAACCTGAACAAGGGCTCTTCCCTTTCTGTTCCCACTGGTCCCTACTTTAATAACACTGGTGGGTGATAGAGGACTTTCATTCTGTGATTGAGGAGTTGATGTTAGATCCAACTTGAAATGAGAAGTAACAACAAAATGCTCCCATGAAATCTCTTTCTTACCCAATTCTGCAGAGACTAGTATTCTAATCAATCTAGAGTGGAAAAGGCCAGAATCCACATCCTGAGATTTGGTTTGAATCTTGTCTGACATATTACCTATTCTCCTTAACAAGTAATAGGGAATATTCATCTCAACTTTACCATTAAAATGTAGCAAAATCCTGATGTGGTATTGGTACAATGTGTTAAATCTCCCTTCACATGTAATATATCTTTGGATGATATTCAAAATTTTGTCAAACTGTTTAATCAATTGACCCCTTGTAAAACCTTTAGAAAAATGATTGACTTGATGTTCAGTTTTAAAGAGATATTTATCATAGGCTGAACTCAAATCCATGGATTTGAACCACTTTTCACCTGTAATGGGGATTCCAGTTGCAGCTATGATAGAGGCTTCAGTCACCTCAAATTCCAAATCCCCAACCTTAGTTCTCCTACCATCAAAGTGTGATGCAAAATGTCTTGTTACCTCTGGATGGCCTCTCTGCATATTCTGGAAGAAAGAAAGGCATCCCACTCTTTGAAAGACCTCCCTTGCCATGGTCTCTGTATAAAAATTTTGCATCTCCACAGGTTCTATCTTAACCACCTTACCACCTTTGTGTTTCTTCTTCTATTGAGAAGTTTGCATGGCTTAGAATGAGATATTTTAAAGTCTTATGGGATAGTAATAACTAGGAAGACTTTAAATTGGGCTTCAAATGTACAAGGATGACCTTTTAAAATAGATTGGTGTTGGTAAGCCAAGCTTGACTGTGGGAATTACAACCTTAGATTTGGACTGATATTTGAGAGTGTAGACAGTGAGGGGGTAATCCGTAGTTGGCCATTTTCAACTGAGTAAAATGCTTAACTCCAAAATGGAAGGAAGCAAGGGAGACACAGAGGGGTTTAAGAAGCACCACTGGGTAGCGCGATGCATATGCAAAGGATAGGCTATTTAGGTTTCTACAAATTCAATTGATATGGAAGACAAAAGTAATGAGACCTAGATACAGGAAATGGAGTTCACAGGTCTGAAAAAGAGAGGATACAAGGCTATCATGCAAATACGAGTCCCTTACAACTTTGCAAGCTTGATAAACCAAAACCTAAGAATTATTTTCTTATGAAAACTAATATGTAGAGGAGGCAACATAGGATACCTGTGGAGTAGACACCTGTTGAAATGTTCAACGAAATCTTAGAATGAATTTGTGAACATTTCATCCCTTGAATATACCTCAACAACAAATTTGGTCGCACCATTGTCGCCTGCTCAGAACTATGAGTTTGAGCAGTGCAACATTCATGAATTTTTCAAATAAAAAAACATTATCAGGGCTCGTAAATGCAATATCTTGGAGGTATCTTTAACCGACTCCTAGCACTGAAAACAAGGAACATGACATAATTTGTGGTAATCATAAATCGTGGTGGAAATCATGATGAATGGGTAAGGCGCTATGGAACCGCCTGATGAGTGAGTAGCGCTCTAGCCTGAAAAATGATTGGACAAGTAAGAAAGGACAACAAGGCATGCTCACGAGGTCATGAGTGAGGAGAATGGTGTGTCTCATTAGTCTAGTCATGGGAGGGGATGGATCGATCGTAATGACACATCATTAAGGGTTCCAAAACTTCAAGTCATGAAATAACAAGGTTTTAACTCCAAAAAATCAATTTGAGGATCAAACATGAGCTATGACTCAAAAGTTTATTTATCTAAGGGGACCTAACAAACATAACTTTAAAGGGATGAAAATTAAAAAATCAAAATCTAAGGCTTAAAAAGGATTAAAACAAACTAAAAGACCCATGGCAATTTAGTGTGATAACATTGGCTCCACAGGGGATGGTATGCCCCCTGCGGGGCTGCCAAGAATGAGTAGATTTAGTGTCTTATCCTAGGTCTATGGGGTCATTTATTGAAACAAAAATAAAAATAAAATGATATTTACAATGACATGAAGAGCCACTCAAGGCTCAATAAAAGTACTTTTTCAGGAAATGCCCATTGACAAGGCCACCAAAATCCTCTTCATTCTCCATATTCTGCAACTTGAAAGTGTTATTAGAGAATACCTCAGAGATTTTGAAAGGACCGATCCATAAAGCTTCAAATTTACCCTGCTTGCCTTTCTATTGCCTCGGTGCATCCCACTTGAGCACAAGATTGCCCAATTGAAAATACTCTTTGTTTTATTTTTGTCAAAAGCCTACTTCATCTTCAGTTGATGGTCATATGCTTTGTCTACAAGTTGCTCCTGAGTCTATTTCACTTCAACCAGCTATTGAATCCTTCTGATCATATGATCATGCTCCCCTTGGTAATCTTGGAAGAATTTTGGCATGGGTAAGGCAAGATGAGAAGGAAAAATGGCTTCAATTCTATACACCAGCTAGAAAGGGGAAAGTCCCAAGGACCTTTTTACCATCACTCTGTCAGCCCATAGGGAAATTTTGATTTTTGAGTCCCATGTCTTTTTGTTATCCTCTAACAACTTTTTAATGATCTTTATAATGCTTTTGTTCGAGGATTTTGAAGTCTCATTTCCTTGAGGATAGTAAGGGGTAGAATGAATCAAAGTGATCCAAAATTGTTCATAGAATTGAATCAATGGTTTAGCCTTGAAAGATGCAACATTATCAGTGACGATTCTGTCAGGACACCCAAACCTTGCCATAATGTCTTCAAGGAAACCAATGATCACTTTGTGGGAAGMATTCCTTGTAGGAATAGCTTCAATCCATTTAGTAAAGTAATATGTAGTAGTCAAGATCCATCTATGTTGACCACTAGAAGCAGGATGAATTTCCTTGATAAAATCCATGCCCCACTACTGGAAAGGTCCTGAAGCTGCCACATTCTTTAATGGAAAAGACTTAAGCTGTTGCTTTCCGGAGAATTTCTGACAATTAGCACAAGCTATGATCTTAGCACAAACATCAGTGAAAAAATTGGGCCAAAAGTACCCAACACTAAGGATCTTGTATGTTGTGGTTCTCCAATAATGATGCCCCCCACATAAACTGTCGTGGAAATCAGACATAATATTTTGGGCCTCTTGGGGGTCTAAGCATCTCAAAAGCACTTCTAGTGGATCCTTCCAATACTAAACTTGATCAACAAGGAAATATTTTATTGATTTGAGTTTTAAGGCTCTCACCTTCTTCTTTTCCATACCACTTGGAGGCTGTAAATTTTGCAAAAAAAATATAATATCCTTGTACCTGCTGCAATTTGACAGTGCAGAGATGATTTGAGAACTTCTATAAGTTATTTCAGCCTGCTGATTTTCTAAACATGAGTGGATGAAATTTACCCCCAATGCTGAGCAAATTGATTCAGCCAAGAGCTTGGCTAAACCATGGCCTTTAAACAATTTGGTAGGCTTAATTTCCAAATCAAATTCAAGTAGTTTAGCAATCCACTTGCTCCTTTTTCCATCTATATCAGGTTGAATAAGAATTTATTTTACAACAGTTGATGGGACATAAGCAATAACTCTTGAATACAGTAAATACAATATGAAGGATTTAAGATCTTTAACCAATGCATAGGCTTTCTTGTCCATGATGTCGTATTTTAATTCAATGTCTCTCAATGCCCTGCTAAAAAAGGAAATGGGTTTCTCTAAGCCTTCAACGTTATTTTTCAATAGGACTGTTGCTACCATATCAAAAGAGGCAAAAGAAAAAATAAGAAAGTCCTTGGAGTAGTCCGGGCTGACAAGAACTGGGGCTTTAGTGAAGGCTTTCTTTATTTGATCAAAAGAATCATGGGACTCAACAATCCATTTGATTTCACTATCCTTCCTCAACATGGTTGTGATATACTTAACCAACTCAACAAAATTTGACACAAATCTTCTCAAAAAATTGAATTTTCCCAGAAAAGATTGAACCTCTTTTTTGGATCTAGGAAGTGACAATGTTTTTATAGCTTCAACCCTGCTGGAATCATTCCTTACCCCTTTAGTTGACACAATATGCCCCAATAATTTTCCTTCTTTTATGGCAAACAATGATTTTTTCGGATTCAAAGAGAGGCCAAATTTTCTACATTTCAAGAAAACCTTTCTTAAGTGATCACAATGTTCTTTATCAGATTGAGAGTACACTGTTATGTCATCTAAATAGATAAAAACAAATTTATGCTTCTCTCCAATAAATTCTATGTCCATAGCTCGCTAAAAAGTTGCCCCTACGTTCATCAAACCAAAGGGCATCTTGGTGTACATAAATGTACCCCAAAGAGTGGAAAAAGTCGTCTTCTCTCTATCTTCTGGAAAAACAAAGACCTGATTGTACTCGAAAAAACCATCAACCATGGATAGTCTGGATGCTCCTGTCACCTTCTGTAGTATGTGCTCCATCTTGGGGAAAGGGTAATTATCCTTTTTTGAGCTTCTGTTTAGATTTCAGAAATCAACACAAAGTCTAATTTCTCCATTCTTTTTTCTTACTCAGACTAAATTGGTCACCCATTCAGAATACCTCAAAGGAATGATAATTTCTATATCTAAAATCTTTTTAACTTCTTTCTCCATGACAGGAAGTAAAATAGGATTGATTTGCCTCAAATTTTTCCTGAAGGGTTTGGTGTTTTCTTTTAATGGAATCTTGTGCTCCATAATGCTTATGTCATAAGTTCTAAGATCTTCATAAGTCCAAGCGAATATATCAGCAAATTCCTTCAACAACTTAGTATATTCTTCCCTCTTCTCTTCTGAAAGGCTACTTGACAATTTGACATATTTAAGATTCTTTTCAGTGCCCACATTGCACTCTGTTATATCAGCATCATCGATGGATACCTTCCCTTTCACCGCCACATCATTCCCGTCAAATAATCTTTCCAAAGGAACTAGTCCCTTTGAAAAATGATTGCTAGGCAGCTGCACAATATGCTGATTAGCAATTTTATTGAGGAAAACATTAGCATGAGGAGTAATTTCTAAATTATGATCTTGATCAATGTGTAATGCAAAAAACTCATCAATCGTCTCGAGGAAATTTTTAATCTCTAAATCATCTTCAAACACCTTCCAATATTTTACATTGGTCAGTATAGAAGGCTTGTATTTGACTTATGCATCATACTTGATCTTGGGTGGTATAGGAATTATGAATTTTCTTGTTGATACAACCAAAGAATCATCCATGGTATTCTCATCTCTAGGAATAAATGATATGTTAAAAGCAGAGAAAAAACTATCCACCAAGTCCCATACTTCATTTTTGTAAGATCTAAGCCTAGGGTTCTTTGTTTGATAAAGGCTTTTATTATGATGGACTATTAATTTAGCATCCCCAAATACTAATAGTTCTTCTATCCCCATGTCTTTAGCAGCCCTCAAATCCAAGACAAGAGCCTCATACTCTATCACATTATTAGTAGTCTCAAATTCTAGTTTATATGACAAAGATATAGTTTCTTGAGTTGGTGAGACAAAGACCACCCCACCACTAGAACCTTACTTGGAAGAGGTTCCATCAAAGAACATCTTCCAGACAGAAGTGGTTAGAAGAGGCTCATAAGAAAATGTAATGGACTATTTTATAATTTCTAAAGGGGCTTCAGGAGTGTCAGTGAGCTGCAAAATGCTAGATCCAAAATATGTATCGAAAGAAAAAACAACGTGATTTGTGGGGTTTTCTTCATCACTAATGATGTAAGCCAATTGAGCCTCCCTGTAAGTCTTCTATGCTCTCCCCCAAAAATGGGAATAGTAGCATAAGAGAGATCCATATGCAAGGTTCCCCCAAGTCTTTTTATCCAGGATCTTCACAAGAGCATGCCAAACTTGGGGAGAACATCAGCAACTACAATATCCATAAGTATACTCTTCATGGGAAACTGAAATAAGGTCATGACCATATCCTTAATGACTCCAAGACACTTCACTTTTCTGGAGTCATGATAAGTCTTTGTGATTTCTAACCCAAGTTCATCCATAACAAATTTTGGCATAAGATTGTGGGATGCCCCTGAATCCATGAGACAATTTTGTAGCACCTTATCATGTATATACAATGAGTTATAGAAATGTGGGGATGAATCATCTTTGTATTCTATCAAAGGACCTAGAATCACTATTGGTTTTTCATCTTGCATATTTATTGAATCAATGGAATTTGGAGATGATTCAGGCTGTAGCATTTTGGATAAATATTTTTTAAATTCCTCATTTTTATCAATTCCAAAAAAGGTACAGGGATCTTTATTTTCTGGATCTCATTCTCAAAACTGAAAGAAGAAAAAGGTTTCAAGATTTATTTGATTTCAGGAAAAGGATTTATGATCAGAACTTGTGGGCTTTGAGAATATTTTTCCTTACTTCTCACTGTCACAGACTTGGCAGAATCTTCTTTTGGGGAAGACTGATCAGGGGGATCATTTTTTTCTTCATTCTTTTTAGATATCAGATTATATCTATTAGAATTTTATTTTTCTTTATCTCCCTTACTTAACTCATTAATTTGAATATCCATTAAATATTTCTCATAAGAGGATTGAGTCAAGCATGAGGATGGGGATGTGTCACCTAAGAAGTGAATCTCAGGATCAACTTCTACCTCCTCTTCCTCTTCATCAACAACAAAATTATTTTGCAAAGAATCTTGTACCCTCTGATCATCTCTCTCTATGTTTCTGCGATCTATGGGAAAGATTTGGGGAGCATTATTTGGTGTCATGTAGTTACCTCTGTTATCATTGTTTTAAGCATTTCTATATGTCTATTTCCCTTCTGATTTTAAATTCTCAATCTCAGTGGAAATATATTTTACTAATTTGGTCAGCGCATCTACTTGACAATGGACAACAGAGGAATCATAAGTTGAAGCTTCAACTCTGCTTTTTCTCCTATCCCTATCAAATTTACCCCTGACCTTATCTTATGCCACTATATTGGATTCTACCTCTAAGGCAACATCTTGCATATGAACTAAGGAAGGTGACCTTCTTTCTCTCAACAGGAGGAAAAACTCGAGGTCAAATGTACTGGCATAAGTGATTTTTGCAGAGGTTTCAGTGGGTTTTATCTCATCGRGAATCTTATTGTACATTTTGTTAAATATTTTAGAAAAGTCAGAGACACACTCTCCCTCTTTCCTTTTTRAGTATCTGAATTTGGTGATGTAGTACAAAAATTCCTTTTTGTCCCCCCAATTCCTCAAGAAGGCTTCATAAAATGCTTCAATACTAGTAATGTATCCAGGGGCCACACCCCTAAACCACTCCCTATCCTCACCAAAAAGGMTTTGCACGAAAACCCTCATCCACACATCCTCATTTTCAAGATTTTGGTTATCTGCATAGTTGTAGAAAGCAACAAGATGTTCCTCAACTRTTATATCTTCTTCTCCCATGAATTTGGTTATGTATTTCAAGCAGTCTCTAGGAGGGAGGGCATTCACTGCTTGAGGTAAGACTAGAGGAGAGTATCTTGTAGCCACTATGGAATCCATCCTATTTGMAAGGGGGTTAACAACTACCATTTGATTTTTAACTCTTGKTGAACAAGGAGGAGAAGGAGACTTGACTCTGTGAAAATTAGGAGAAGAATGAAAGTATGAAGGAGCGGTTTTAGTTTTCAGAACAGAGGGATGAATATTGGACGAAGATGGTAGGGTTTGAAAAGGGGATGAAGTTTTCAATTCTTTGGTAGAAAAAGTTTTAACAAAAGGAGGTGTAGAAAAGCCTATGGTAGGGAAATCTTCAAAACTATCGAGACTGAAAATATTTTCAATGTCAGGGGAAGAGAAAATGTCAATGTTTTCTTCTTTCAATTCAGTTTCAAAGGAAGAGTATTCAACAAGAAAATCTTCAAAATCAAGTTTCTTAGATACTTTAGCAAAAGGTAAAGAGAGCTTACCTGATAAAACAACTGGAGTATCAAGAGTGGAATCAGGAAACTCACCAGAAGCACTTGTAGAAGCATAAAATATTTTCAGAGAATCTTTTCCCTTCTTGATTATTTTATTTGGGTTAGCCTCAGATGGAATCAAAGGTAGTTGTGGATTTGATATCATATGTCTTCCTTTAGGTGTCAGAGCTGAAACAATGGAGTCACCAGGTGCAGGATGCAATCTTCAAGATACTAGGTTCTAATCCACCTTTAGGACTAGTATAATGTGTTGTTTAATCCCAGGGAAAAGTCTTCAAATCATTCCCTGGAAAGGACACCAAGAATGTTATCAATAGGAATCACCTTTATATTCCATGGAAGGAAATCCTAGTTCCCATCAGATAATATGTGAATGTAAGAGTGCTTAAATGGTCAAATGGAAAAAGATTCAAAATGATAATGTTCCAACTCAGAAAATAGGGCTAGCATGCACAGGCAATCAAGGTCTTGGCTAACTTAAATCATTAATTTGGGAGTAAGTATGAATAGAGGGAAGACTCAAATAAGAGGAATGTAGCAGATACTGTAAACATGAGGTCTAAAAAATCCTAAGGAAGAAATTTTCTTAACACAAGATCTTCTTGAACTCAGAAACTAAGGAAGCTAAATAAACATCATGATAATATAATGATAAAAAATCCACCATAACATCACCACAATCATTCATGTGAATCATTCAAATCATGAACATTTAGCATCAGAAGCAAATAAGATGAAAGAGAAGCTATTTTATATTAGCCAAAATGTCTTAAGTCTAGTACATAGATAGATCACAGTCACTTCATCAAAATATAGCAGTCTAAGGGAGCCTTTCTCAACCATCCGAACCAACTAAATAATTTGATCTATCTATTTATAACAAAATGGAGGAAACAACTGGAGGTATGAGCTGGCCTCCTTCCCTTCAAAATATCTAAACATTTATTTGATCTAACAACTTAGTTAACAACCTATGCTATCAAAATAGGAAAATGTTGGTGACTAATCCAACCAATCTTCAAGATGACTTGATTCCCTCTTGCTGCAAAACTCCTTGTTTGACATGTGTATTCAAAAAGAATGTGGTTGTCCTCATGATGGAAACTATTGTTTCTACAATAGTATCCATCAAAAACTATCCAAAAGTTGTTATCTTAGCCCTCCTGAATCCCTTGTGTCTCTTGGTAGCTTATTTAGGTAGTAGTCTGAGTAGCATACTTCATAACTGGGCAAGTAGAAAAGGTAGCGCAATTTAGGTAGAGCCACTCTGTTGCGTATGTGTTCAAAATTATGTTCTCTATGAAATATTAGGTAGCGCCTTTACATAGTGGCATTGTGCTACGCCTGTGTGCAGGTTCTGTTCTCTGTGAAATATTAGGTAGCGCCTTTACGTAGCGCCATTGTGTTGCACCTGTGTGCAGGTTTATTCTCTTCCAAATATTAGGTAGCGCCACTTATGATGTGTCTATGTGCAAGTTTAGGTAGCACTGTCAAAAAATGCAGCGCCTCCAATATTGAAAATGTGCAGAGAAAATAGTGGCCTTGCATAATGTCAAACCCATTATACTTAGGTGACTTGAAAATACTCTAGGTAATGCATTTTACCATTGAGGGAGTTATCACTTCACAAAACCCCAAAAATCTTATAGTTAAATGCTTAGAAGCCTGTATAGATGGCAGAGGTAATATTTGAAAGATAGTTTACCCTCTCAAAAAGGAAACATCCTCAAAAATGGGGCTCACCTTTCATAAGCTATTTTGTTACCTTGACACTTAACCTCATACTCTTTCTAGTAGAAGGAGGATCTTCATTTGGCACACCAGGCTTCTTCTTCTTAGAAATGACTGGCTTTTTTAGTGGGGTTGTGCTCTTGTTGACTATTGATGTCTCTTTATCAATGGAATATTCAACCAATACCTCCAAGTTTCTTTGAGCTACTTCATCTTGAAAATGTTGCAAATTTTCCATGAGTTTCCTATTCTGAGATTGAAAACCTCTATTCTACCTATAAAGGTTATGGAGCTACCTATGAAGGGGTTGGGCCTTTTGTGCTGCAAACCTTGCCAAGTCAAGGGTATAGTTGTAGCCATCCATGAGCTCTTTCATTTTCACCCTGTCAGACATGGTCTTTGTTTTCAACTGAGCCACCTCTTTTCTTGCATCCCTAAGTTGCCTGATAAGTCTTTTGAAGGTATGACCTTTAGGAGGAGCAGTGACATGCATAGTCTCAATAGTTTTTTTCTTAGTGTCCTCTTCCACCTGCATGGGAAGTGCCTTGTCTAACTCATCAGGTTTCTTGGTGACTTCAATTTTACCCTTCTTTCTTTGCGCAAGGGTTTCTTATTTTCTTTCCACAGGATTTCCAATGCCTTTACTATTATTCTTTTTCATAGGGATTTTTGGTATGGACTGTTCCTCAACAACTTCCCTAGGAATTGATGACCTTGTAAAAGGTCCTTTACCCTTGATTTTAACTGTTGGAGGAGAAGAGAGGAATGTTAGCTTCTTCCCTTTCTTGGATGTATCTTTGGTAGAAGAAGGAACCTCTTCTAACCCTGGTGGAGGAGGTGGTGAAAAATATATTTGTGGGGAAGGACAAGCTTCCTCCTCAACTCCTGTGACCTATTTGCTTACCTCTAAAACCTGAATAGGGGCTCTTCCCTTTCTCTTCCTAATGGTCCCTACTTTAATAGCACTAGTGGGTGATAAAGAAATTACATTCTGTGATTGATGAGTTGATGTTAGATCCAACTTGAAATGAGAAGTAATAATAAAATTCTCCCATCAAATCTCTTTCTTAACCAATTCCTCAGAGACTAGCATTCTGATCAATCCAGAGTGGAGAAGGCTAGAATCCACATCCTTGGATTTGGATTGAATCCTGTATGACATATTACCTATGCTCCTTACCAAGTAATATGGAATATTCATCTAAACTTTATCAGTAAAATGTAGCAAAATCCTTATGTGGTACTAGTACAATGTGTTAAATCTCCCTTCACATGTAAAATATCTCTGGATGATCTTCAAAATTATGTCGAACTATTCAATCAATTGACCCCTTGGCACACCTTTATAAAAATCAATGGCTTGATGTTTAGGTTTAAAGAAATATTTAGCATAGGATGAACTCAAATCCATGGCTTTGAACCACATTTCACCTGTAATGGGGATTCCTGTTGCAGCTGAGATAGAGGCTTCAGTCACCACAAATTCTAAATCCACAACCTTGGTTCTCCTGCCATCAAAGTGTGATGCAAATTGTGTTGTTACCTCTGGATGGCCTCTTTGCATATTCTGGTAGAAAGAGAGGCATCCCACTCTTTCAAATACCTCCCTTGACATGGGCTCTATATAAAAAAGATTCATGTCCATAGGTTTTGTCCTAACCACCTTTCCACCTTTGTGTGTCTTCCTCGATTGAGGAGTCTCCATGTTTTGGAATGAGAGATTTTAAAGGCTTATGGGATAGTAATAACTAGGAAGAATTTAAATCAAGATTCAAATGTACAAGGCTGACCTTTTAAAATAGACTGGTGTTGGTAAGCCAAGTTTGACTGTGGGAATTACACCCTTAGATTTGGACTGGTATTTGAGAGTGTAGATAGCGAGGGGTTAATCCGTAGTTTTCCCTTTGCAACTGAGTAAAATGCTTAACTCCAAAATGGAAGGAAGAAGGGGAGACACAGAGGGGTTTAAGGAGCGCCACTGGGTAGCGTGATGCGTATTCAGAGGATAGGCTATTTAGGTGCTTGTAACTTCAATGAATATGGAAGAAAAAAGTAATCAGACCTAGATATAGGCAATGGACTTCACAGGTCTGAAAAAGAGAGGAGACAAGGCTATCATGCAAAGACGAGTTCCTTACAGCTGTGCAAGGTCGATAAACCAAAACCTGAGCGCAATTTTCTTGTGAAAACTAATATGCAGAGGAGGCAACACGAGATACCTGTGGAGTAGACACCTGTTGGAATGTTTAGCTAAATCTCATGATGAATTTGCGAACATTTCGACCCTTGAATCTACCTCAACATCAAATTTGGTTACACCATTGTCGCCTAGCCAAAACTCTGAGTTTGAGCAGCGCAACATTCATGAATTTTTCAAATCAAAAACTATTATCAGGGCTCGTAAATGAAATATCTTGGAGGTATGTTTAACCGACTCCTGGCACTGAAAACAAGGAACATGACATCAATCATGGTAATCATAAATCGTGGTGGAAATCATGATGAATGGGTAAGGTGCTACGAAACCGCCTGATGAGTGAGCAACACTCCAGTTTGAAAAATGATTGGACAAGTAAGAAAGGACAACAAAGTATGCTCACGAGGTCATGAGTGAGGAGAATGGTGTTTCTCATTAGTCTAGTCATGGGAGGGGAGGGATCAATCCTAATGACACATCATGAAGGGGTCCAAAACTTTAATTCATGAACTAATAAGGGTTTAAGTCCAAAAAATCAATTTGAGGATCAAACATGAGCTATGACTCAAAATTTTATTTATCTAAGGGGACCTAAAAAACACAACTTTAAAGGGATGAAAATTAAAAAATTAAAATCTAAGGATTAAAAAGGATTAAAACAAACTAAAAGACCCAATGCAATTTAGTTTGATAACATATGTTATCTATACATGCTCTCAAATTGTACCTAGTAAACATGTGATGATTTTGATTGATGTATACCACAACACTGGGTTAACATGCTCCTGGGATGCATAAAGGACAATGGCTTGGGTCGCACCATCCCCTTTTGATATCATTATCCTAGGTAGGAAAATTATTATTTAAATATAACCATAGAGTAATTTTTCATCTGGGTGGAGCTATAATTTTCCAAATCTGACCCCAGCACCAATTTTTGCTACCCTTGAACCTTCCTTTGTGCCATGTTTTGTATCCTTGTGGGGAAGTGAAAGATCCATCGTTTAGGATTTTTTACCAAAATAGAGATTCAGAGATATGGTCATCGAGTATAACAAAATTTGTACATAAAAGTCCCACACAATTATTCCATTCCTCATCTAACCCACCATTTCATCCGAGAAATTTTGTGGATATCCATTTGCATCTACCTCTTGGATGGGGATTAATAGTTCATGTGTCAATCATTTTGTAAATATTATGGTATCTTCCCAACTGAATCAGTTTATCTAGAAGGAAACTTTAATGTCTCTCATAATTGTGGCCAATATGATATCTTGTGCTGCATTTTTTTCCTTGCCTTTTCAATGACAAATTTCAAGTCACAAATCAGTTGACGATTTTTTATGTCCTCTTTTATTGTTATCTCTAGTAAATCCCATAGCATGATGAATTCAACTATGTTATCTATACCAAATCTTAGATTATAATTGATAAACAAGTAATGATTGTGATTGATGTATAGCACAACATTGATCCCCCATGCCCCTGGCATGCATAAAGAACAGTTGCTTGGACTGCATCATCCCCTTTTGATATCAATATCCCAGGTAAGTAATTTATTGTTTAAATCTTACTATAGAGTGATTTTTCATATGGGTGGAGCTTCAATTTTCCAAATCTGACCCCACCACCTTTTTTGGGGTCCCTTGAACCTTGCTTCGTGCAATGATTTCTATCCCAATGGGGTGGTGAAGGATCCATTCTTATGGTTTTTCAACCAATAGAGAGAGTGAGAGATCTCGTCATCGAGTATAACAAAATTTGTGCATAAAATTCCCACAAAATTATTCCATTCCTTAGCTAACCGACAAGTTAATCCTAGACAGTCCATGGATTTACATCTGTGGATGTTTTTGGTAGCATCGGACATGTACTTCCACATTGTGATGTAGGAAAATCGTTCCACCTCAGCAAAATGCCATCATTTAAGCACATCAGCATGAATTTTAGAGAAGGAGAGGCATTGATCCTCCCAATTTTAAATTTGAAATCTGATCCTATAGGGATTTTTGTTCTAAGGCTGATAAATTCCAAGCCATGCCTTTGTACAGGTAGTGGATAGGATTTCCTTAAATGGTTTCTTGAAGAAGGTCTATGACATAGTCAAGTCTGGATCAAAATTTATGTAATGAAGACTTAGGAGTATGGTGTTGTAAATAAGATAGTGATAGCACTAACGCGGTGGAGAGGATAAGCTCGTAGAGCCCTCTTTTTGAAAAAGATATAGAAGGAGAAAGATATTTGTAGAGGGTTTTGAGAAGATATTAGGAGTTCTTAGAAGAAGAACTTAGGATACAGTTAGATTAGGAGTGCTTGAGAGAACCAGGACTCTGTTACAGTCCAGTTTTTGTAAACATCTGTATAGACACACAAAGATAATAGAAAAGCAGTTTCTCCTGCGCATGGTGTGTTTATATATTTTTGTTTATTGTTATGCTTTTATATGTCATTCATGTTCTGAATGTATGAATTGATGAAGTGTTTAATAAGTTTCAATTGTTTCTCATCTTTGATTTTTGAGTGCAAGGAGTGCACATTTTCCACAAGGAGTTTGTTGAAAGAGGTGAGTTAACCTAAGGAAAGATCAGGAGAGATATCCTTGAACGTTCATCAACATACATGAAAGGAGTGCACAGGAAGAACTCTGTACCAATTTCTGAGTGAAACAAAGTTACTGAGAACTCTGTAAATCTTTGCAAAGTGTGCATCGAGCAAGGATAATACGAGGAGGGTGAGAAGAATTTATTTTCAATAAATCCTTCCGATTTGAGTTTGACGAAATCCCAGAAACCCAAGCAGTAAGTGAGAGATCGAAATCTTCGAGGAGATCAAGCTCAGAAGGGATAACTCAAAGGGTGTGTAGGATACAAACTTATTCTAAGTATGAAATCTCAGAAGAGATAACACTTTCAAGAACATAAGAGAGATCCAAATAGTCGTGTTCGTAGGAGAAATTTCAAAGGACAAAACCTTTGAACACTGACTAAATATTCCAAGTCAAGAGAAGTTAAAATCCCAGGAGGAGGAGAGAAAACAACCATTATATTGGTTATGGGAAGGAGCTTGGACCATTATATAAACGTCTAGTGACATAAGGAAGCACAGAGGAGGAAATAGTTCTCTATCATTTGATATGAGCATAAAGGATCGACAACTATCCAATCAAGGGGAAGCGTACGAGATTTAACTCTTGTGTGCACATGAGGACTCATCAAAGCTTGAGACTTGATATTCTCGAAGTGCGAAGAGACAGAGAGCTAAATAAATTATGGACCGTTATATTCAGAAGGATACATGGTGGTGGGTTGTGAGATCTAGAGGAAGGAAGAGGTTAAATGTTGAAGCACCCAAAGCCTGAATAGACGAAGAGTCATGAGTCGTCGATCTATAAGGGGACACTTGTCAAAATATTACGAGATCCAGAAAAATTGTAGTGGGGTTTCGGTTGAAAATTGAGACTGTTGAAGACCAAAGAGATGAAGAGATCTAGACCGTTATATCTAGAGGGACATGTGGTGGAAGATACAAGCTTTGGGTAAGTTTCATTTGAATTTCGGTTGAAAGTTGAAACATCCGAAACCCGGAGACCCAAAGTGAATCTGAGTCGTTCGATCTAGAAGGGATGTGGCATGAATCCACACACTCAAGGTAAATTCTTGAAGTAATCCTCAATCATCATATCAAGTGGACACACAGAAAAAATCCTCATAGTCCTAGGGGACAGAAAAGTTGAGAGTTTAAAATTCTGAAGTCTGGAGAAGCGAAGAGATCACAATCATTGATACAGGAGGAGAAACGTGTTAGAGGATTGCCATCTTCACATAAAATAAAATGTGAGAAGAGTTGAAATTTGATATTTATGAAACATGGAAATCTGAAGTGATGGCAACCGTCTATGTGAAGGTGGACACGTAGCACCAGATCTAGGACTCTGGAGAAAAGTGGAGGAGAAAATACTCAAAGACTCAGAGAAGAGATCTCAATTGTCAATTGAGAAGGGAGTTTGAGGGTCGTTGATCTAGTTGAGGAGGCCAAAGTACCGAAGAGGGAGCATGATTGTTGATTGGGGAGGATACATGCCAACAGATCTTCCACTTCGGGGAGATAACCAGTTAGCAATGGAGAGGGTTTGAGAATTGAGGATTCCAAAGGTCAGATTCACGAAGGAAATCCTAGCCATATATTAAGGGGGACAAGTGTCGATAGATCTTATACTCCAGAATATTATCACATAGGGAAAGGAAGAAGTTTGAGATTTTAGATTCCCAAAGTTCAGAATCGCGAAGAGATCTGGTCCATGGATTTAGAAAGGGAAAATATGAACTGTCAGTTAAACAACACCGTCAATATTGGGAGATTGATGGTCCCATATCATTTTGTTGATTGAAGGTGCCTGGACTTTAACAAGTAATCGCATGTTCATGTGAGGTCATATTCCAAGGTCACATGTAGGAAGGGGCTAGTGAAAAGGACCTAGCACCCATAAAATTAAGAGCACCCAAAGCGCATAGATAAAGGGTGAGGGTATCACAGGAACTGTGCCTAAAAGAGAAAAAGGGGCCTATGTATAATTTTTCTGGTTCAATTACAAGACTGAAGAGTCAATTCGACTCAACACATGGAAATATCTGAGATCGGGAAGTCGCAGAACCCAAGGAAGGGAAGGGGGTTGCATCAGGTGTTATCAAAGCCTAAAATTTGTCTGCAGATCGTAGGCAAAGGGAGGGACAGTGACAGGAGATACTTTGACACTAGGTGGTATCAGAGCCCAAAATTTGTCTTCATATCATAGGCAAACGGAGATATAGTGACATGAGATACTCTGATATCAGGTGGTATCAGAGCTAAATCTTTGTCTGTAGATTTCAGGCAAAAGTGAAAGAGGAGAAGACTATTTTTTTCTTGTAGACAGCAGGTGAAGGAAAGAAAAGTATTGATACTCTATGAGAAGGTTGTTGCATGTGCATAGCAACATCAAAAATTTAAAAATCCAGGTGAGCTGTGAGAGGATATGGAGATTCTCTCGGATGTAGAGTGACCCATAGACTTTCCAGGAGGGAAGGTAGAAGGTAGAAATGGCTACTGAAGGCCATAGACATGGTCAAAGAGAAGACCACAAGAAGAAAATAAATCCAGAGATGGATATAGATCTCAATGAGATAAGAGCAAGGATGGAACAACTAGCATTGAGGATGAAACAAGAGGCAAAGGTACACTAGAGGTACGAATGTCCTCTGAACAGGAAGGCAAAATGGCCTTTTCAAAAAATTTTGGCCAGGAAACAACAACAAGGATTGAAAAGGTGGCTGAGGCATGATGAAAACCTTAGTGACACAGAGGAATAAGTAGTTTACATCTATGAACCAAAAATTGGGAGACACCTCAGTGATGAGGAGGAGGAGGGATCAGATAAAGATCTCATAAACTTCTAGGTGGGCAGAAATGGACTTTCAAGTTTCCAGGTGGGAAATGGAAAGAAATCAGAGGAAGGTCTCATATACTAATAGAGGAGAAGTGATGAAATTTCAAGTTTACAGGTGGGCAATGAGATGGGATCAATGGATCTCGTAGAATTCCAGGTGGGTAGAGGATAAGTCCCAAATTTCAAAGTGGGTAAGGAGAAAGAAATGAGGTTGTCAGAAAGTCTCAGGAGCTCAGAAGTGGGTTCAGGTCAGAAAGGAGTGATGATAGATGAAGATTCATGTGGACTTGAAGACCATGTGAATGAAGATGATGAGAATTTAAATACTCTCACCATCCAGGAGGAGGATCATAGGATCATTCTGATTATTGGAGGAGTTAAGAAATTCATACCAAGTAGCCAAGCAGGGGCTAGCATAAGTGTTGCAATAGCAGCAGAGGAAAGACAACTAGCAACAATTGTCAAGGAGGAGAACATGGAGCAAACACTGACGTCTACAACAACAAAAGAAGATGAGTATTCAGAAGAATGGCTCAATTTTTTTAGCCAGGAAGATGAAACAAAGATGACTACAACATTGGAGCCTATAGAAGAGGAGGCAACAAACAGGATGGAGTTTGTTGAGTTATATGAGGAATTGGAATCCCTAGAGAGAAGGGTAATGGTGAAAATCTTTCACATCTGACATGTCAAGTTGGAAGTAGATGGAGGAGCATACCATCTAGAGTAATGGCTGGAGAGAGTTGGAGATATGTCAGCAAAAGAGGAGCTTACAGAAGCTAGTCTATCAAAGGAGAAAACTAAGCAGCAACTTGGTGATGAGACTGTGGAAATGGATTCTATAGTAGAGTGGAAACTTAGTGCCACAAGGATAATTAAATACATCATGGGAGATCGATTTGATCTACCCATTAAGGATAAGGAAGATTTGCAGCTGAGAAGACTGCATAAGAAGAGCCAGCCACTTGAGCAGCTGGACAGGGTGATAGAGGAGATAAGGAGGTTGATTTTAAGGTTAGTAGAAGTAGTCAAAAAAGGGAAATTGAATAGAGGATATATTTCCATAGCAATAAGAAAGAAGAAGAAGAGGACGCAACAACATAAGCAACAACAACAACAACAACAACAAAGCAGAGGAGCAAGAGGACAACTCCAAGAAAGAGTTTAGGATCCAGGAGGATTTCAAGACTGGAAAAGAAGAGCTCATGATTTTCCCAGTAGTGGAGTATGATGAAAAATCATCGCTCCACCTCAGGAATGTGTCAACATTTCATCACATCAGTTTTCATTTTAGAGAAGGAGAGGCATTGACCCTCAAAATTTTAAATTTGAAACCTAATCCTATAGGGATTTGTGTTGTAAGGATGATAAATTCCAAGCCATGCCTTTTTATAGGTAGTGGATAGGGTTTCCTTCAATGGTGTCTTGTAGCAGGTCTAGTTCGTAGCTAAGACTGGATCAACATTTATATAATGAATCTGTAGGAGTATGGTGTCATAACTAAGACAGTGATAGAACTAAGGTGGTGGAGAGGATAAGCTCGTAGAGACCTCTTTTTGAAAAAGAGAGAGAAGGAGATAGATATTTGTAGAGGGGTATGAGAATATCTTATGAGGTCTTGGAAGAAGAACTCAAGATAGAGTTATATTAGGATAGCTTGAGAGAACCAGGACTCTGTTATAGTTCAATTTTTGTAAACATCTGTATAGACACACAAAGATAATAAAAAAGTAGTTTTTCCTGTGCATGGTGTGTTTATGTATTTTTGTTTACTATTATTCTTTTATATGTCATTCATTTTCTAAATGTATGAACTGATGAAGTGTTGAATAAGTTTCAATTGTTTCTCATCTTTGAGTTTTGAGTGCAAGGAGTGCACATTGTCCACAAGGAGTGTGTTGACAGAGGTGATTTAACCTCAGGAAATCTTAGGAGATATATTGTTGAACCTTCATCAACATACATGGAAGGAGTGCACAAGAAGAACTTTGTACCGATTTCTATGAGAAAAAGAGTTACTAAGAACTCTGTAAAGTTTTGAAAGGTGTGCATAGAGCAAGGAGAACACTAGGAGGGAAAGAATAATTTATTTTCAATAAATCCTTTGGATCTGAGTTTGATGAAATCCCAGAAATTCAAGGAGTGGGCGTGAGATCGAAATCTTCAAGGAGATCAACCTCAGAAGGGATAACGCAAAGAGTGCATAGGAGATAGACTTATTCAAAGTTCAAAATCTCAGAAGAGACAACTCTTGCAAGAACGTAAGCGAGATCCAAATAGTCGGGTTCACAGGAGAAAGTTCAAAGGCCAAAACCTTTGAACACTGACTAAATCTTCCAAGTCTGGAGAAGTCAAAATATCAGGAGGAGGAGAGACAACAACCATTAGATTGGTTGTGGGAAGGAGCCTAGACTGTTATATCAACGTCCAGTGACATAAGGAAGTGCAAAGAAGGAAACAGTTCTTTGTCTTTGGATTTGAGCGTAAAGGATTGACAACCGTCCGATCAAGGGGAAGTGTATAGGCTTTAACCCTCATGTTCACAGGAGGACAGGTCAAAGCTTGATACTTGAGGTTCCTGAAGCGCGAAGAGCCGTAGAGCCGAAGAAATTCTAGACCATTAGATCCAAAGGGATACATGTCGGTGGGTCGTGAGATCGAGAGAAAGGAAAAGGTGAAATGTTGAAGCACTTGAAGCTCGAATAGCCAAAGTGTTATGAGCCGTCGATATACAAGGGGGCACTTGTCAACAGATCATGAGCTCTGTTGAAACAGACCTTGATTTTTTGATCTTAAGGATAATTTTTTTTTTTTTTTTATCTTTGAGCCTTTGCATTATATAAATTGTTTAAAGCAAAAAATTTCATCTCCGACAGATTTGAAATGCTTTTTATGGTTCATTTTTTGATAAAGAATGATTAAAATCTAAACGAACATATACTCCAAACACTTTTTCAAATGATCTTTTAAATGAACAGTAATGTTAAAACTTAAGAAATGTTAAATTCACATTGGGATATCAGGATTCGAAGTTTTGAAATAACAATGTTCAACACAAATTAAATAGCGAAATCCCGATCCCCGATTTCCAGATATATTAATCCTTAATTAAAAACATCATTTAATTAAATCAAATTAAAAAAAAGGGTTTAAACCTTAAGTTAATCTCATCGCAAAATCGGGATTCGCGATTTTGTGAGAACAAAGAAACTCGTCATCGTATTCTCCGATTTCCCGATTTCATGATACAATTAATCCTTAAGTGAGATTTGTAATTAATTTGATTACTGTTAAGCATGATTAAGAGTAAATAATCAAATCGGGATATCGGAGTTCGCAGTTTTGTGAGCATCAGTTTTCATGACCTTGGATTTCCCGATTTC
>ML796875.1:175643-186803 GCA_009831015.1 Picea engelmannii
ATTTTGCAAGGCGAAATGTCGACATCAACGCAAGTGCCTGAAACAATTCCTCCAGGCAATGAAACCATTATTCAGTATGATACAAGTGATAAAGATAAATTGAAAGATTCTGAGATTCCTCCTCAGAATACAGAAAGTTCACAGTTCCAAGAAACACAGACAGAAAAAGGCAAAGAAGCAGAAACAAACACAATAAACCTCGATGATATTCCAGAAACTGTTGGTGGAACAGCTTCACAGGAACTTGGGAGTCCCATTACAGCATTAACCCCACTACAGGCTACTTTCGAAACCCCTCATGAAGGAGTTCTATATGTAAGTTACTTAGAGCCAATCAACAGAGATGAAATACCTTCATCGGATTATTTCTTCAGTAAAAAACGGAGAGCTATATTGAAACAGGAATTACATCCTGTAGGTGAAAGAATGATAAAAAAACATAAGATTATCATTGATGGAAAAAAGTTAAAAGAAGGAGAATTTGCTACAGATCTAGCAGGAACCATGGGTGCCATAGCATCAACCAATATGTATTCAGTAGGAAATCTAACAACAATGTTAGAGAAAAAAGATCGAGAAATATTGCAGCTGCAGGATAAATTGAAGGAAAATAAAAAAATGATTGGATGGGGAATACAAAAAGGTCTAGAACAGGATAGACTTAAAGATATACAATATATCCAAAAGTTAAATGAAAACTTGACCGAAGCAAAACATATGATTCAGATTACCCAAGAACAAGTGCAGAATCTAGGTAATGAAAATAAATCTCTACAAGATAAGATCATTTCAATTACTAATCAAATGATTGAAATAGATCATTTCAAGACTAAAGCATCAGAGATATATACAAATATTAAGGAAGAACAACAGAAGGTATTCTTTAATCTGGAAATCATCCAGAATTATTTTCAAGAATCTAAGAAGTCTATGGAAAAGGTAGTGCAAAAAGAAAGGGAAGCTAAAGCGGCAAGAAATTCTTTCCAAAAGATAATAACTACTTTACAAAAGGAAGAAACTGGAAAATCACAGAAATTATCCATTTCAGAGCAGTTGAAAGGAGATATTATGATTAAAGTTTGGGAAACAAAATTGGAAGGTTATAAAAGAATCATTAAAGGGATCAGTGAATATTGTCAAAAGATCTTTGATTTCATTGAAAAAGATTCAGTACACAGTGGGACAGAGGAATTTTCAGAGTTATTAGGAGAAATAAATATTAATAGGTATCAGCTGAAAACAAAAGAAGAATTTGAAGAAAAGAAAGCAGAAATCTCAAATATCAAAATGGTCAATATGGTAGAAATCGAGAAGTGGATGTTATCTTCCAGTTCAAAATTGGAGAAAGTTAAGTCCACAGAGAAAACAATTGCAACCCAATTGTCAGGCCTACAAAGAAGTTTTTTTTCATTTGAAGCAAACGAAGTACCAGAGGCTCCTAAAGTATTGGTAAAATTTTTAGAGAAATACGTTCAATACAGTGAAGCAGATAAAGAAAGTTCTTCAACTTAAAGTTAAAACTTTGTAAATATTTCTATCTTTAGAATTTTGAAATAAATTGTGAACGAATAACATTAACTTATGCAACCGAAATATTAGGAAGTTAGTTAGTTACCAACGGAATATTTTGACAGAAATGTATAAATATAGTTTCAAGAGGCTGAAACAGGTCTTCAGAAATTTTGGGAAAAGCAAATTTTTGTACTATCAGCTTTGAAGTTTAAGGGAATATAAATCGCAACAAGATTCTGAATCCTGCAATTTCGTGACTATGTTTCTTCCCCTGTCTATCATCATTTGTTAAATCTTATTCTTTATGTGTGTTTCTAGCAAGTAAATCAATTTGAAATTATATGCAATTGTTGTTTATTTTTTCAGATTGGTTTGGATGTTGAATGTGTTATAGTTTTTCCTCTGAAATTACTTTAGTGATTTTAAGACCTGTAACCTTTTGTTCCTTAATATTTCTCTTTGTTAGAAATCCTATGTTTCTTTCATTACTGTAAATTGAAATATAAGATTCTTTCCAGATAAAAGCCTTATATTTCTCTCTGTCGTGTTTCATTGTCTACAATTTCAAAATTGTCACAAAACTAGGAAACGACCTTGATTGTGTCTTTAAATTACTGTTTTAGATTTTAAAGTTGTTTCATTAATATCTTTTCTGAAAAGTCTGAAGTAACCAATCTATAAAAACCCTTTTTATAAAATTTAAAACCCTATCACCCATGACAGTTCCTAACGGCAGACAACCTAACGTAGAACCTGGTCTACAGGATCAAACCAGCATTGCCTTAAACCTATTTAACACCATATTACAAACTGCAAGAAATAGGACTGAGTTAGAAAGATCGTGGGCTGCAATTGAACGTGACATAAGCATCCAGGAACAACGGGAAGAAAGACAGAGACAGTTGAGAAACTGAATTTGATCTAGTCTTTCTTTGTCTCTTTGTTTTAGAAGTATTATCATAAAAATCTTTAGTCGGATGCCTTGACGGTGTGTTTTATTGCCTTAAAACACAAACTCAGGAACAACAAGCTCTAGGAAAATTGTAGTGGGGTTTAGGTTGAGAACTGAGACTGTCAAATCCCGAAGAGAGGAAGAGATCCAGACTGTTATATCCAGAGGGACACATGGTGGCAGATCGCAAGCTTCGGGTAAGTTGAATTTGAATTTCGGTTGAAAGTAGAAACTATTTAAACCTCAAGACCTGAAGTGAATCTAAGTAGTTCGATCTAGATGGGACATGGCGTGAATCCATGCACTTTGAGTAAAATCCCGAAGTAACCCTCAATCGTCAGATCAAGTGGAAACATGGAAGAAATACGCATAGTATAAGGGGAGAGAAAATATGAGAGTTGAAAAGTCTAAAGTTCGGAGATGCGAAGAGATCATAGCCATTGATCCTGGAGGAGACACGCGTCAAAGGATTACCAACTTTGGATAAAATAACTGGGAGAAGATTTTACATTTGATATTTATAAAACTCAAAAATCTAAAGTGACGAAAGTCATCGATGTGAAGGTGGACACGTTGTGCCAGATCTAGGACTCTAGAGAAAACTAGAGGAGGAAAGGTCCAAAGACCCAGAGAAGAGATCTCGATCATCAATCGAGAAGGGAGTTTGAGGGTTGTTGATCTAGTTGAGGAGGCCAATGTCTCGAAGTGGGAGCATGACTGTTGATTGGGTAGGATACGTGCCAATATATGTTCCACTCCGGGAGATAACCACTAAGCAGTGGAGAGGGTTTGAGAATTGAGATTTGTGAAGGCCAGATTCATGGAGGAAATCCTAGTCATAGATTAAGGGGGACAAGTGTTGATAGATATTCTACACTGGAATATTATAACATAGGGGAAGGTATAAGTTTAAGATTTTATATTCTTGAAGTCCATAATCATGAAGAGAATTTGTCTGTGGATTTAGAAAGGGAATATCTGAACCATCAATTCAGACAACACCGTCAAGATTGGGAGATCGAAGGTCCCATAACATTTCATGGATTGAAGGTGAATGGACTTTAACAGGTAATCACATGGTCATGTGAGGTCATAGTCTAAGGTCACATGTAGGAAGGGGCTAGTGAAAAGGAGATAGCATCCATAAAATGAAGAGCTCCCAAAGAGAATAGACAAAGGGCACGGGTATCACAAGACCTGCGCCTAAAATAGAAAAAGGGGAATGTGTATAATTTGTTTATGTTCAATTACGAGCCCGAAGAGTCAATTCAACTCAGAATAGAGAAATATTTAAGACCAAGAGGTCGTAGAACCCCAGGAAGGGATGGGGGTTGCATCACATTGACAGGTGTTTTGCATATGGAATTTGTGGAAAATATTCTAGTCACGAGTTTACTTTTGTTAAAAGGAATTAATTAAAGAAAAATTTTATTTATTAGTGAATTGAGTTATTTAAGGACACAGATAACATGCATCATTTAATGTAAATATTAAGTGAGTGTGAGAAGTAATCTCAACTGTAGATCACTTTGGAGATTAGAAATATATTGTAACTTATGATTATAAAAGAAAGTCGAGGAGAAGGAGGAAGACACTTTTGTTGAGGGAGTCAGTGCCATAGGGAATTTTGACAAGATGTCGAGGTTGAGAGACTTGGGGAGAGATGAAGGTTGACCATGGAAAAGAAGTAATTTTGCTAGTGTGAGGAGTGTAGGAGAAAAGAAGGAATTTTTCTTACACTAGAGTGAAGAGATCTGACTCATTGGGTGAAGAGTGTTCATCCAAGTATTGAGGAGAGGGTAGGATTAAAACAAATCATGATTCAATATTTTGATAGTTGGAGAAGGAATTTCATCTAGAGGACATACAGGTCAAGGAGGACAGAGAGTAGAAGCAACCAAAAGGAACAACAGAGTCATATAGATAATTTTGTAAGGTATTTATGTAAATATCTTCATGTCACAGTGGATAAAATCACAGACATGCATGGGTCACATAAGTGAAATTCACATATGTATGTGGGTCACAGAAGGGAAATTCATGGATTTATTAGGAAATGTGTTAGAATAGGTCGTAGAGTAGCATAAGAGTTTGCAGGATTGTCTAGAGTGTATAATTATCTTAGTAGGACATTTCCCAGTTATCGAAGCCATGATTTGACATTAATAAAGAATTATTGGTGTAGTATTCCCTCTGGGGTTTGTCCAGGGGATTACCTGAAACTCTTGGTGTTTATGAGTGCTAGATTTGGTTTCCTTATTTAATCTTTCATTGCATTTTTAGTTTATTAATCAACTGTTCTTTTATTAGATAAAGTTATTTTATTTGAGCTAACTTTCGGGTGTTGAGTAGAGTGGTAAAATATCAACATGGTATTAGTGCATACCAATGGTTAAATCTTCTTGGATATAGTTTCAAGACCATTTGCATCTAACTCTTGGTTGGGGATTAATAGTTCACATGTCACTCATTATGTAAATGTTATGGTATATTAATGACTGAACTAGTGGATCCGAGAGTTTAAATTCTTTTCCCTCCTCTAACCAGGGGTATTCTCCTAAGTATATACTCCTCTCATTACCAATCTTCCACATCAATCAATTTCCTACCAAAGGAAAAGCTTCTTCCAAGTTCTTCCACACAATTGAGCCTTTTAACTATTTTTTCAGGATTCTAAACGGGTCAACAATGGTGATATTGTCTAATTATTTAGATTTCATCATCCGAGACCAAAGAGAATTGACTTGCGCCAGTAGCCAAAGGTTTCTTCAAACTACAACATAAGAAAATGAAAGCATTTATTTTAATCCCCATCCCCCCAAGTCCTTAACGTCTACAATCGAAGACCATTTGGCTAGATGGATCCCTCCATTTCTTTTTTGTTGTGACTGGAGGTATTGAAAACTCAGTTTATGAATATTCGTAAGGATTCCTTTGAATCTTTCATCTATGGAGTTCCAATAAAATGGAATGTTATCCAACACTATCTTAAGAAGCAAAAGCCTCCCACCTCTAGAGAGAATCTTGTTTTCCCAGGACGAAACTCTATCTTATATTATTTTAATATTCCACCTCGAGTACACAAACCTATAACTGTCATAGTTTAGGAATAAACCTAGGTACTTAAGTTTAATTTTAATTAATAATTCAAAATTCATACAAATTATATGGGTGTGTGAGCCTGAGAGGTTTTAATTAATTTTAAGTTTAATTAATAACGAAAATTTCATCCAAATTATATGGGTGTGTCGGTCTAGGAGGCCTAACGGGTGGTGACAATGATTTCACTTTGTTAATAATAAACAAATTTATAGTTTATAAATAATTTTTTGTTGGCCTAGGTGATGGTGGTGAATTTTTAAAGAAGTGGAATGTGTAACAAATCTACTTAGTACTTGCTTTCTAAGAAAAAGTTGAATAAAAAATAGTTGAATAAAAAAATAACATTATCATTTGAAAGTTTTAATTATGCAATAAACACTTGGCATTAGAGTTATTAAATGTTCATAGTTATTTAAAATTTTATTTTGAATACCAATTAAAAATAATATATCCAACCACTAACAATTTATAAAAATTAATGTGTGTGATTGGAAAAAAAACAAGTTTAAAGTAATTTATATATTGTTGAAATCCTAAATGACTTATTTTGTAAGTAAAAAAAAATTACTATTAACATAACAAAGGAAACATATGTATTTTCAAAACTCTATATGGTTTTGTATATAGAAAAATTCCAATGACAAGATAAATTATTTAGATATACTTTGAAAAATAAATGATATTTGTTCCAATGTCTACCCTTATAAGAATACATATTTATTTGACATGTGTGGTTATAGATATGGTTATGATTATTTTAAAAATAGTGAATTTGAAGCATCTCTTTAGAACAAGAGTACTGAATGTGTTTGTAAAAACTATAAATATATATAGTAAATTATTGCCTAAAATTGCATGTCTTGATTAGAATAATAAATATATTTCCTAAGAAAAATACTTATTTTTAATAAAAAAATTAAAGATTAATTGATAATTTATATCAATATGTAATTAATGACACTTGGTCGAGGAAAATGTTTAAAAAAATATGCATGCTACTACCTCATATAAAAAAATATAGTCCTTCGTGCCTTCCTAGACTACCTATTTACTATATTTTTGTAAACTCTATAATTGATCCGAAATTGATCTTTTAAATACTTGGTTGATTTTTAAGCATGTGCTAAATTACCATTCAAAAACTTAAATGAGGAAGGAGATTTTAAATAAAGAAGTTTGCAGCCATCATAAAGACTAAAAAATAGAAAATAGACATAAAGAATGCCAAACCATAACACTAAGCTTGTTAACGGAGTTCAACAAGGTTGGCTATGTCTCTGGGCCTTTGTCTCAGTGGGGGAGGCTTTCTTATTAATATTCAATGATGAAAAATTACATCAAAATTATCTCAAATGGATTAAACACTAGTCTAGTTGTCTTTTTCGCGACCTCAAGAATCTAACACAACTAACGGAATGGAAAAAGGTTGATCATAGCTCCCGGAAATGGCATTCAAAGTTCCTTATCTCAATGGCTTCTCTGCATAAAAATGGCTTAGCATTCATGAATTCTTCGACATTTTGTTGTTTTTTAACCTCCTCATACTGTCAAAAACCTTTGGTTCATATAGGATTCGATTTGGGGTTCTCCTCCCAACTTCCCCCCAAGATCTCACCTCAGAAAGGGCTTCAAATCCCCTAATAATGGGAAAAATCCACCAAAATCAGCATAATAATCCAAAAAAATCATGCAATATAGTTTTAAAACCCACAAATTGGGAAAAAATGGGCATGTGCCCATTTCGTCTAGGCTCTTCGTCATTTGGCAGTGCCATATGGCCAAGTGTTGAGCGTTGGTGCCCTATTCCTCTTGTCCAACCCTCTTTCCAAGTCTTATTGAATTCCATATGGCCTCAGACTAGCACCAAGTGTCATGCCATCCATGCTCTTCTCCTTGTTAGAGCACCCTAGTCACGGGATAGCCCCCCACTGATCGAGGCTTATCCCCAAACCTTCTTCAACATTCAAATTAAATGCAAATTATGCCACATGTTTAACAACATATGTAGCCCATATGGTTGGCATGGGGACATTAGTCCCTTGGTTGCTCGGGAGGTCAGGGGTTCGATCCCCCGGAAGTGAAATAAATTTTTGAACCGACCCACATTGGCCATATCTGGGGTTCGAAGTGGCACCCTATGATTGGTCCATGTGCCTCCTCTAGATTATCCACCAGACACACAGTCAGCTCCCAATGCATCGCCATGTTAGCCTGAACCTACCAACGCATCTTCCTAGTCAACATTATACGACATGTGGCAAGCCCGGAGCCTGCCACCTGTTGCCACATCACTCTGTCGTATTGTACAGTCAGCCGCTTGGTCAGCCCCATGTCAATGCCACATGTCATTCATATAGCCACATGTCAAATTTTCATTGAGCCACATCAATGTATGAACTGCCACATCAACGTCCATACAATCCACGTGTCAAATCCATACTATGGCAACTCCTCCTAAAAAATACCAAAAATGAGTGACAGATGTCACCTCTTCATGCTGCCATTTGTCCCTATTGACATCATTATGAGATCACCTGACATGTCATCCTGACGTACTACTGATGTCATCAGTAAGTCTAGTTGACTTATGACTTTGACTTTTTTGCTTGTTTGGGAAATTAGAAGGAACGCGATAACTTTCGCATATGGTGTGCATTTTCAAAAAAATGCATATGGTCAGAATATACACAATGGGCCCAACACAATGGTGCTAGTTTCATCTTATTCCAAAAAAATGATTTTTAGGCCTTCTTGGATCCATTTTGGATCAATAAACAAACCTTATATATTTGGCTATATAAAGTTACAAGTATACCTAGCATAGGATCCATGATATGCTAACATTAGGGTTAGGTTATTATTAGGTTATTGAGCTTTATTTTTCCGTGGAAAAAAAATTATATTCACAAAAAAGGAATATACATGGACTTCAGTTAGACCCATTTCAAAAGACAACTACATATCAGATTTCAACTATACATCTCCCTACTTCTAAGACTATATTAACTTTACATGTTCCTACTAAAACCATATACAATACATTATACAAACTTTATTTGTCCTTGAAATCGAAACTCCATTTCTTCTATTCCTCCCCTTCTATAAATTCAAAGTACCCATAGGCCCCCACTAGTAAGGAGAGGGCATGTTTCAATAGTTCATTTGGCTTTACGCTTATCTCACATAGCATATGGTTCAATGATAACAATTCAAAGGACTATAAGAGAAGTTTAATTTCCCTCATAATTGAGGCCAATATGATATCTTGTCCTTCATATTCCTTCCTTTCCTAGTCTATGACAAGCTTTGATTCACCCATCACTTGAGGCTTTCTGATGTCCTTTTTTATTTCTATCTCTATTAAATTCCATAGAGAAATGAATTTATATTTTTTATATGTACTTTCTCTATTAGTGTACTTGATAAACATGTAATGATTATGATTGATGTATAACACAACACCAATCCCACACATTGGTGGATGCCCCTGGCATGCATAAAGGACAACAACTTGACCCGCACCAACCCCTTTTGATATTTCTACCCCAGGTAAGTAATTTATTGTTTAAATATAACCATAGAGTGATTTTTCGTCTAGATGGATATCTAATTTTCCAAATTATCCATCCTTTAGGTTTTTCAATCAACATAAGTACTTACGATGTCTTTTTTATTGCTATCTCCAATAAAGTCCATAGTGTGATGAATTCAACTATGTTATCTATACCTTCTCTCGAATTGTACCTGATAAACATGTAATGATTGTGATTGATGTATGTCACAACATCGAGTCCTCACATCCTTGGAATTCATAAAGTAAAACAACTTGGATTGCACCAACCCCTTTTGATATTGTTATCCCAAGTAAGTAATTTATTGTTTAAAGCTAAACATAGAGTGATTTTTCATTTGGGAAGAGCTCTAATTTTCCAAATCTTAACCCACCACCATTTTTTTGGGCCCTTGAACCTTCCTTCAATCCATGCTTTATATCCTAGTGGGGTAGTGAAAGATCCATCCTTTAGGTTTTTCGACCAATAGTGAGAGTCAAATATTTGGTAATCGAGTATAAAGAGATTTGTACATAAAATTTCCACAAAATTATTCCATTTGTGAGCTAACCACCAATTAATCCCAGAGAGTCCATGTATTTCCTTTTGCATCTACCACTTGTTTGGGGATTAATAGTTCACGTGTCACTCATTGTGTAAATTTTATGGTATCTTCCTGATTGAATCAGTGGATCCAAAAGACAAGTTAAATGTCCCTCATAATTGGGGCCAATATGATATATTGTGATGCATGTCCTTTTTTATGATTTCCTTTTTTATTTCTATCTCCACTAATGTCCATAGCTCGATGAATTTAACTATCTTATCTATACCTTCTCTCAGATTGTACCTGATAAACATGTAATTATTTTGATTGATGTATATCACAACATCGATTGCATAAGACCCTAACATGCATAAAGGACAGTGAATTGACCCACACCAACCACTTTTGATATCATTATCTGAGGTAGGTAATTTATTATTTGAATATAACCATAGAGTAATTTTGCATCTGGGTGGAGCTCTAATTTTCCAAATCTAACCCCACCAGCATTTTTGGGGCCTTTGAATATTCCTTTGTGTTCATACTGAGAGGGGCGTGAATCAGTATCAAGTACAATTTAAAACCTTTTTCAACTTATACTTAAACCATTTAACTATATCCAATGAGCAATGAACAATAGTATAAGAGTTACACCAATACACCACAATACACCATGCACGATATATGAGAAATAATCAATAGTTATTGTTCAAGGGAAGTAATGACTTCCAAAGGTAGCTACAGCTTCCAAATGTAAAGGGAGGGATAAACCTCCAAGAGGAAGATACAATCCTCCAATATCAAGAGAGAGTTTAACTCTCCATCCTTTCCCCTTCCTTCCACCAAATAATATATGAGAGATAATAAAACTTTACATTAAATCATCACCATCAACCAATCATCACATAGAACCTAATAATGCTTCCTAAGACTTCTTCAATTTCTCCAATTATTCAATTCTTGGAGTACTTTGATCCTATATATAATATTACTCAATGTATTCTCTGAAACTCCTCCAAGTTTCACTCCTTGAATCCTCCCCAAAAAAAAGTTATAGAAAGAATGGTATACTTTATTCAAGTCTAGTCTATTCAGGAGACCGAACTTGTACAGAATGCCCCATACTAAATATTTAACATCCGATTTTGAAACTTGCACAAACGAAACTAAAGTCCGTACTATTTCCAATGGAATTAGTCTTACATCATTTGGATTCTCTATGAAGAAGTTATGACTATTTTACCTGGAGCACCAGTTTATTAACTAGCTTTAGGACTGGTCACAAACCTTATCTTCCACAGAGTGTATCTCCATAATTATAGAGAATCAAGAGCTGAAATTTTTACGAGAGGTACCTTGATATGTCTTCTCAATACCATAGAGATTTCACCATATGAATAATTCTATAAAAAAAAATTATAGCAAAAATGCTAAGATGACCTGAAAATAACATACCTTAGAACACATAACCAAAAGACTTCATCCTCCCTTGAAAT
>ML796875.1:189427-200016 GCA_009831015.1 Picea engelmannii
AAATGAACAATAGTATAAGAGTTACACCAATACACCACAATACACCATGCACAATATATGAGAAATAATCAATAGTTATTGTTCAAGGGAAGTAATGAATTCCAAAGGTAGCTACATATTCCAAATGTAAAGGGATGGATAAACCTCCAAGAGGAAGATACAATCCTCCAATATCAAGATAGAGTTTAACTTTCCATCCTTGCCCCTTCCTTCCACCCAAGAATATATGAGAGATAATAAAACTTTACATTAAATCATCACCATCAACCAATCATCACATAGAACCTAATACTGCTTACCAAGACTTCTTCAATTTCTGAAATTATTCAATTCTTGAAGTACTATGATCCTATATATAATATTACACAATGTATTCTATGAAACTCCTCCAAGTTTCACTCCTTGAATCCTCCCCAAAAAGAAGTTACAGAAAGAATGGTAGACTTTATTCAATTCTGGTTTATTCAGAAGATTGAACTTGTACAAAATGCCCCATGCTCAATATTTAACATCCGATTTTGAACCTCACACACAAGAAATAAAATTCCGTACTATTTCCAATGAAATTTGTTCCATGTCATTTGGATTCTTGATGAAGAAGTTATGATCGTTTTACCCAGAACACATGTTTATTGACTAGCTTCAGGACTGGTCACAAACCCTATCTTCCACAAAGTGTATCTCCATAATTATAGTGAATAAAGAGGTTAAATTTTTACCAGAGGTACCTTGATATGTCTTCTCAATACCGTACTGATTTCACCATCTGAATCATTCTATAAAATAAGTTATAGCAAAAATGGTAAGATGACCTGAAAATAATATACCTTAGAACACATCACCAAAAGACATCATCCTCCCTTGAAATCCAACCTTATTTACTTCTTATTTCCTTTGAAATTCAACTTGTATCAGAATGAATGTATAATGATGTTTATTTATACCATTTATGTCACTTTATTTTAACATTAGGGCCAACCTGACACTTTCTTATTTTGTAATTATTTTCTTTAATTATCTTCATGGCCTACATGTACTTCCTTCTTCAATTCACTTTGTCATCTTCAAAAATTCATTTCTCCTCAACCATGAGGATCCATGTGACGTGTCGCATGCCAATGGAAACAAAATGATGTATAATATCCATTCTTGGGTGTTGTATATGCATGTGCATTGTCCTTCATGTCCAAATACCTTTATCAATCTTGCGGTACAAAACCCATGACTAGAGTTGACATCAATGACAAAAACCAATCTTCCAACACTTTGTGCCATGCTTTGTATCCTAGTGGGGTGGTGAAGGATCCATACTTTAGTTTTTTTTTCCAATAGAGAGAGTCAGATATCTGGTGATCAAGTATAATAAAATTTCTACATAAAAGTTACACAAAATTACTATGTTCCTCTTCTAACCCACCAGTTAATCCTAGATAGTCTGTGGATTTCCATCTGTTGATGTTTCTAGTAACATCTGGGTGGAGCTCTAATTTTCCAAATTCTCAATCCTTTAGGTTTTTTGACCAACATAGATATTTTTTATCTCCTTTTTTATTTCTATCTCTATTAAAGTCCATATCAAGATGAATTAAACTCTACTATCTATACCCGCTCTCATATTGTACCTGATAAACATGTAATAATTGTCATTGATGTATAGCAAAACATCGATCCTGCGAACCTCGAGCATGCATAAATAACAATGACTTGTCCCACACCAACACCTCTTGATATCAATATCCTTTAGGTTTTTGTGACCAACGTAAATATTTTTTATGTCCCTTTTAATTGTCATCTCCAGTAAAGTCCATAACTTGATGAATTCAACTATGTTATCTATAATTCCTCTCAAATTGTACCGTATAAACATGTAATCATTTTGATTGATGTATACCAAAACACCAAGCCCAAATGCCCCTAGCATGCATTAAGGATAATGGCTTGGCCTGCACCATCCCCTTTTCATATCGTTATCCCATGTAGGTGATTTATTGTTTAAACCTAAACATAGAGTTATTTTTCATCTAGGTGGAACTCTAATTTTCCAAATTTGACCCCACCACAATTTTTTGATGCCATTGAACCTTCTTTTGTGCCATGCTTTGTATTCCAGTGGGGCAGTGAAGGATAGTCATATATTTAGTCATCGAGTATAACAAAATGTGTACATAAAAGTCCCGCAAAATTATTCCATTCCTCAGCTAACCCACCATTTAAGCCGAGAGAGTTTATGGATATCCATCTAAATATACCTATTGGATGGGGATTAATAGTTCACATCTCACACATTGCGTAAATTTTATGGTATATTCTCGACTGAATCAGTGGATCTTGAAGGAAATTTTAATGTCCCTCATAATTGGAGCCAATATGATATCTTGCACAACATTTATTTTTATTTCCTAGTCAATGACAAGCTGCAAGTCACCCATCAGTTGAATATTTTGTATGTCCTTTTTTATTATTATCTCCAGTAAATTCCATAGTGCGATGAATTCAACTTTGTTATCTATACCTTCTCTCGTATTGTACCTAATAAACATGTAATGATTGTGATTGATATAGAGCACAACACTGAGCCTACATGCCCCTCACATGCAAAAATCAAAATGTCTTGGCCGACACTAGCCCCTTTTGATATTGTTATCCCAAGTAAGTAATGTATTATTTAAATCTAGCCATAGAGTATTTTTTCATATGGGTGGAGCTTTAATTTTCCAAATCTGACCGCACCACCATTTTTTGGGGCCCTTGAACCTTCCTTCGTGCCATGCTTTATATCCCAGTGGTGATCCTGATTCTATGAGAATAATGAAATGAATACAGATTATTACCAAAATATTCTTAACATAGAATAACATATATACAACAAAATTGGTTTCTATTCAATAAGGAAATAAGATGAAACTGTAAAATGCAGCGAAACACAAGCTTGCTAGAATGGTGGTGGCTTATCTCTGAGAAGAGATGTGATGGATACACTCATTCACAAGACAATGATTACAATGAGGCTCTCAAGGCCTTTTTACAATAAAAGGGAATTTCAAAAACCCTAAACATCCAAAAACCTAACACTAGGATATGAAGCACCAAAAGTCATGTGGGCCTCATTTGGGTAAGTTAGTACATCAACTTCATGAGGTTGTAACTTTTGCATAGGATCTTCGTTTTAGGTGCACGATTGCCTGTTGGAAAGGTCTATCCGAGGAATACACATGTTTTCGTTAGAATATAACTCTCTTTATATTCTAACTATGGAAAGACATAAAATGGTTGTTTATGGCTTCAAAATGGCCCCAGAAGTGAGGGACCCGAAAACAAGGAAAAAAATTGTCGAACTAGAAAACTGCCAAAATGAGCCAGTTGGAATAGGTGGGAGGCCATCGACATCCATATAGATAAATCCTACCCCCTTAGGAATAAATGGTATCCATTGTGTTGAGTTCCCCCATTATATGAGGAAATTTATGATGAGTTTGGCCCCGGGTGAGCCACTTGCCTTGGTGCATGAGCTGCCCTACTTTGACAACTTGATAAAGTTGCATCCTTTGTTGGTGATTTCCCTTGACCTGTTTTTCCAAACTTTTACTATTATATGCATGTTGTATGTAGTCAAGGTTGATCTCATTTTGTTTCATTTATTTTGTTATCTCTTAGGTGTCCAATAATGGTGGGAAATAAGATCGAAGGAGATCCACATTGAACATTGGGTGCAAGCCAATGAAAGGAGGAATGTTGAGCTCAAAAGCATTATCACCCACATCCTTAGTGATGGTGTACATCCCATAATAGATTGGGCAAAGATTCCAATGGGGTCTCGTAAGGTGTTCTTTCTGCAAATGCAGGAAAAAAATTTTAGTCACCTTAAACTTATGTGGCACCCGGTGTTGATCATGGTGTTGCTTCTAACTTTCATTAGACTTTCCTAGGATACCCTAAACCTGTTGGAGGATGTGTTGGATCCTCTCAATGAATAGGGTATGTTTGTCAGCTTTAGTTGGAGTAGGAGATGATTCGGTCGAGGTGACCACAAGGGGTAGTACAACATCTATGGGACCCAATGGTTGAGCTATGCAAGGCTGTGACCCAAGAGGATTCACAAGGGAGAATTATTGCAGCATAATAATACTATGAAGATCTTGGTTTCTTAGTGCATCGATGGCTGTTATTTATAGCATTCATATATGGAAAAATGTAATTTGTTCATAGTGTGAACAAGGGGCCTTTTAGGGCACCCTGTAGTCCTCGACCAACCTCCCATTTGGATTTTGCTCAGATATCTTGGTCAAATCATGTTGGGGCTTGGTCCATAAGTGGTTGAGGGGAAGCAAAGATCCATAAATGCCTCGTTTATAGAAGTGTGAGGATTTTCTCGTACAAAGTTGTGCACTTGGCACATTGTACGCATTAAGGGTTGTGTTGGCCCATGCACACTGTGAACTGTGAGCACACTTCCTTTGGTTAATCTACGCATTTCAATTTTTGAATCAATTGTATAGTTTTTTTCCTTTTGAATGCATTTTAGTGTTTTTGCAAATAATTTTTCAGTGATAACAGATGCCACCTGAGGTGTGAGTTTAGGAGCATATGTATATCCGAAATACATCAATGTTTCTTTTGTTGAGAGTGCCATTGTAATGAAGAGTGAAGAGAGAAACTGCAAGAGCGATCCCTTGGAGGGAGAGGGAAAATTGTGGGACCCAAACCTTTCTCTGGGGAGAAAAAGAAAATATGTGTACAAACGAGGTGGGCATGCCCCATGCTCATGTCATGTAACCAAAATGTGAGACATTAAATAAAGATGCATGTTGATGTATATAATTGTAGCACCCTCGAGGGAGGTTGATAATGGAAGATGATAGTTATGAATGGTGAATGCTCTCTGAAGTGAGTCAAGGATGACTATAATAATTTTTGATAACTCATAGGCATTGATGGCCTAACGAATTTAGAGGTATTCGGATAGTATGAAACAACTGCAATAGTTGCATAGTAATACCCACCATAACATGAGATTTTTTTAAAGTCAAATTTTATGGGGATAAACAAAATCAGAGAGTAATGATGATTCTCTTTGTCTCATTTGAGACTCCTCATTGTTAAGGTAATGAGAGTCAATATACTACCACCCTTATAGAAATTGTGTTGATGTCGACAGAAAGGGAGACGTGAATCCAAGAAGAAAAGGGCTTTGTGAACTCAATTGAAATGATATCAGGTACTGACGGGTAACATGAACGAAGTCAAGATTCAAGGAGATTCTATACTCCCCTTGGTTGGGGAATTTTTTTAAGGATGATTGGAAGAAACCATAAAACTGGATCTAGTGTTAGGGGGATGCCTAGATATGGGGCTAATGTGTGCCAGAGGCTAAAAAAGTGAACAAACTCAAAGATCATGGGTACATGGATGTGGGATACTTAGGGTTTGTGAATAATGTCGGTGTGAAAAGAGAGTGGATTCCCAAAACAAGGTTGACATGGGTTGCATTCCCAGGAAAAACAAGGCCATCAAGGGTGACGTCGAAAAATATAAGTAAATGATTAAAACAAAGGATTTTTACAATTACCAAATAAATAAAGAATAATTGGGGTTGATTACACAGTTATAGAAATGGGTTCCCCAGTGAAACATGGCTTGGCATATTAAGGCACAAGTTTGTGAAAGAAAACTGATGAAGGGTGGGGGCCCCATGGGTGGGTTTCTGTATTAGGTAAGTGAATGGAGGACAATATGCACATGGGAAAACTGATGGTGGATTAGATGGAGGGATAATGATACTGCGAAGGTGTAATCAATAGAATCGGGATGATATGACCTAGGAGTCTATTGGGAAAGATAGAAATATTATGAGAAGTGGTATGGGGTTCATTCTCAAAAGTGCATAAGACTTTTGGGACTCACATCCCTGAGGGGTGAAATCATCATGAGTGTCAAGTTGCAAAGGGGAAATATGAATGGGAAAACTCATGCGGGGGAGAGTGATACTAAGTGACAGTACCCAAATGCAACAGAGGTAAAGGTATTGCAGATCCGGATGTAAGGACCCTACAGTTAAATGTCAAAGGGTATGACTAGGAGATGTAATTGATTTATAGAGGGAATAATTACATGTCAGTCTCAAACATATGTAAGTTGTGGAACAAGTACCTATACACATGAAAACCAAATACCTGACATGAACAATATCTGATGATAAAGTACATATAAAAACTATTTGATAAAATTAAAAGTGAGCACGGGTACCTAAATGTGGTGTCAGAAAAATGCTCATCCAGGGAAAAGTCTAGATGATCACCCAATGAATGTGAATGTGTAGATGGATGGATTAGGATCTCGTGGATAAGAACAGATCAGAAAACAGAGGCTTTGGTATCCTATAACATAATGTGGAAGTTGGGAAAAAAAGGCTTATATATGGATGGTGGGTCTACAATGCCACCTCATTTTCACTAACACTATTGGTGAGTTGGCAAGACTGTTGTGAGGTGATTTGGAAGATTATGGGAGCTTGGGGTTGTCGATCATGTGGTTGAAATACCTTGTGTGAGAGAAAAATGGTTCGATAATGGAGTTCATTCCAAGGGAAATCAGGGGTATTTTGTTCCTCCAGGATGTCCTCGTCATAGTGGAAAATGTGAGAATATAGGGGATCCTGGGAGGTTGTAAGGGGAACTGTCAATGGGTAAGTGTTGGTGTCCTCAAGTGGTGAGGACACATACATGATATCATGTACAGGGTGTGAGAGACCACTATACATAAAGTGAATGTATCGATACTATGGTGGGTACCTCGTTCACGCCGAGAATGACAACAAAATATATCGAATATTAGTGATGTTAGCCTTAGTAAGGGGTGGCTAAGAAGGCTCTAGCAAAGATGTTTGGCATACTGTGGCTAATGTTTGGTGAAATTGAGGTAGATTTGGTAAATTATGAGTGTAGTGGCCATATTCGGAACATATGGAATAAGTGAATTTGGTTTGCAACCCTTGATTGCTTGCAGCGGAGGACTCTGTAGTAGCAGTCGATCTGCTTGGTGGAGTGGTGATCAATGAAATTTCTATAGGGAGCTAGATTAGATTGTGTAACTCAAGAATAGTAGGACATCTATTAGTGAGGTGTCCTTATATTTCGCATAGTGCAAAAGGAGGTTGAACTCAGTGAGGAAGTGAAGTTCCAGGATCTTTATTCTTTCGTCTGCCCTCAACAGTGGTAGTGGTGCAAACAGTTGGGGGTGATGGTGGTGTGGCAGGATCATGTACTGGGATCTACATCAGTATTCCCTCTATCTAAGGAGGGAGATATGGTTGAGTGTAATGTCCCTTTCCAAATAGGAGCTCCAGAGGAGGAGGCTTCATGGTCTAAACCACCCCGTTAGACTATAGCCAGGGCCAAAGAGGGGTAAACAGGGTTACTAGAGGTCACTCCAGTCACAGGTGTTATATTCAGAAAGTGACATTGAGCTAACAAGAGTTAACAACGCTTTGCTAGAGGTCACCCTAGTCATAGGTGTTATATTCGGAAAGCGACATTGAGCTAACAAGAGTTAACAACGCCTTTAAGTCATTATGAGCTAAAAATAGAAGTCAACAGTGAATTAGGGTTTCGACAGTGATTTAGGGTTTCAACATGATTTAGGGTTTTGGAAAACTATAAAGGAAGGTTCAGCGACCTAATTCATTATTATGCAGATTATGACTTGTCATTGAGGAGAGGAGGCGCATCTCAGGAGAGATAGTTCAGTGTATTCCAGGAGGAAGACACCAGTTGGCTGATTTCGGTGTTGAAAGACACACCCTAGTCACCGGGAAGATCATCCAGGTCTTCCATCATTCTTCAGTGATCCCATGTTCCGGGTATTATCTTTTAGTTGCTTATTTGTATTCCGGCTAAGATCCTTTTGTCTTTTGATCTAGCCGAGTGTTGTTATTCAGTCGTAGTTGCTTATTTGTATTCCGGCTAACATCCTTTTGTCTTTTGATCTAGCCGAGTGTTGTTATTCAGTCACAGTTGCTTATTTATATTCTGGCTAAGATCCTTTGTATGTTGATCTAGTCGAGTATTTTCAGTATTCAGCTGCATTCGACCATTTTTGTAATCCACAGAGATATCATAATACAAACTTGCAGTCCTTTGTCGCATTTATTATTTGTATGATCCTTTATATGTTGTAAACCTTTGATCCTACACACACATTAGCAGCATTTCCTAGACTAGCCAAGTGAGGAACATTACAGTGTTATCAGAGATTTAGTCCTGCCAGCCTGTGACTAAAGACAATGAGTGCAGCAGAATAACCAGAGGGTCGTGAACACGTAGGTGACGAATATGTCACTTACAACAGGCATGAGGAAAGAAGGCATAGACCTGATTTTCCCCCTTTCCCTCCTAGCTCAGAGGAAGAGGAGGAGGCACACAGAGAAGCAGAGAGAAGGGAAGAGCACGAGGCTAAGCACGAGGCTGAGAGGATACTAGGAGACATATATGAGCAACCAAAGGGCAGCAGGAAGGCCCCCGTAGATCCAGAGGCAGCTTTCATGCAGGTTATCAATGTTATGTTAGCTAGTCAACGGACGATGTCTCATTCCTTGGCACAAGTGGTTAATAGATTAGCTAGAGTGGGAACCCCAGATATAGAAGTCCCGTATGCAGCACAGGCGAACTCGAGAGCAGGCAGTAGACCCCAGTCACCCTCTCACACATACACCTCTAAGAGTAGGATTCCCAAACCCTTGTTTCCCAGTTTCCAGAGGGCACCCCCGGTAGCAACACCGCCACCAATAGCACAGAGGACACCCACTCATGCCGATGACATTGCAGAGTATAGGAGGGAGTACGCAGCATTGGGTCGTGACTTCCATCAGGACATGACCTTAGTCGAGTACTGTGGACTCCAACTCAGGAACCGCCCCAGAGATCCGTAGAGGGGAGGACCACAACAACAGCAGGGGCATAACCTCGATTTCATCTGAAAAGTTGGGAAACTCACTATCCCTTCTTTTGATGGATCGTCCAAATACACCACCAGATCTTGGGTACAGAAGCTAGACACATATTACAAGCTCAACCAGATGATCGAGACAGAGGCCATCGATTTCGCGACCTTACACTTGGAGGGTGAGGCACACGAGTGGTGGTATCATGGACTGGTGACATTGGGTCATAGTCGCATAACCTCCTATAGGGAGTTTACATATAGGCTCATGGATAGGTTTGACAGGAAGGATCCCGAAATAGAATTTAGGGATCTATCCCAGTTGAGACAAACTGGCACAACAGAGGCGTTCATTACAGAGTTTCAGTGGGTAGCCGTGGCAGTGACAGATATATCAGAACCTAGGTTGATCATGCTATTCACAGAAGGAATCACAGAGCCTTTAAGAGGATGGGTGAATGCATACAGGCCTCCCACTTTGCAGGATTCCATCCTTCGCACTCGAGATCTGGCAGACTCAGTGCCAAAGACTAAAAATTTCTCCAAACCATTTGTGCCCCAGAGGGATCAAGACAGGAAGCCATTTCAGAGAGAATGGAAGGGAAAGGAGAAGTTGGATGAGGAGACTAGGCGAGAGCTTATGAAGAAGAAGTTTTTCTTCAGCTGCAAAGATCCTTGGGTCCCAGGGCACAGGTGCATGGGCAAGAGAGAGATTCATTATATTGAGGTAGCAGCAGACAGTGTGGACAGTGAGGAGGAGAAAGACAATGGATCCACTAGTTCAGAGGAGGAGTCAGCACCAGCAGAGGAGCAGCTTCTCCGTAGACCACCGACACCGGCAGGAGCCCATCCTCCAGTAGTCCCACAACCGCCAGAGCAGGCTAACCAGAAGAAACCAGCAAAGGGAGGAGTCATAGTGACCCTTTTCGGTGTTCCTGGGTATGATACCATCCGTATCAAAGGGATTATTCAGGGGCAATGAACAATTTCTCTGATAGATGGTGGGGCCACCCATAACTTCATCGACTCTTCACTAGTATCGAAACGGGCACTCCAGACAAAGGAGTTTGAGGGGTTTGATGTTGTGGTAGCAGATGGCCACACAGTGGAGTGTCTAGACAGAATTCCAAACTTAGAGATGAAGTTAGGAAACTACACCTTGAGAGACACATTTTATGTGGTTGACCTATCGGACACAGATGTGGTGTTAGGAGTTCAGTGGATGATTACCTTGGGGAAAATCACTACCAACTACCAAACCTTGGAAATGGGATTCAGAGATCAGGATGGGAAGAAGGTTGTTCTAAGAGGTATGTTGACAGGAGCACCCAAGACAGTTTCAGCCAAGAGGATGGAAAGGATATTTAGACATGGGGAAGTAGCATATGCCGCAGAATTCTTGATCACTACTCAAAAGGATTTAGAAGGTCGACAACAATACCACACAGAGATCAAGGATTTATTGGGACGACATCAGTAGGTCTTTGAGGCAATCCCACCAGGGAGACCACCTGACAGGGGGTTTGAGCACACCATTGAGTTAGAGGAGGGGGCCAAACCTATGATCACCCCCCTCTATCGTCATCCTAGGAGGTTGAAGGATGAGATAGAGAAGGCAATCAAGGAATTGTTAGTGATGGGACACATCAGACCGA
>ML796875.1:215687-230650 GCA_009831015.1 Picea engelmannii
TTTTAGCACCAATCAATAGTGTTTAGGGGCTCTTATGGAAGTTGCACCACTTCCCAGTATCTTTCTTTATATTTTTCATCTCCTTATTTTCTTACAACTTAGAATGGTTGTTCTGAGGTGTTTCATCTTTAATATGTCCTTTGGTATGTGGGTTGGGGCTTCCCTTTCCTGGATTTTTCTATGAGGGGTTCCCAAGCCCAAATTGACACATCTTTTTTTTTTTATCTTCTACTTGATTTTGACAGTATATCTGTAGACCACACCTAAGGATGAGATATCTAGAAAGTCCATTTCAGCCTGGATGTATCTATGCAAACCACCACGATACTTGAGAACCAGATGTCGCTCAAAATATTTGATACCCAACTTCGTGTGCAAGGTAAGGAATATATTTGTGAACTCGGGCACTGCTTGGTCTCTTTCCCTTCGTAGTGTGGTCCATTTTGTATACAGGTTGTCATAAATTCCAACAAGGTAGTACTTTTACTTAATTGCATCCCTGAAGGACTCCTAAGTGACCATGACTATAAATAATGAGGTTTCCTTTGTTTCCTTCTTCTCACAGAAATTTTCCCACCAATCTTTGACACAGGGAATGAATTTGAGGAGCGCAAAAGTAATATTTTCTCTATTCGGGAAGTTATGGAAAGATAAATACCCTTTTAGCAGATTCAACCATTTTTCTACAACATCTACATTTATCTGGCCGTCAAATATGGGAATATCAAAGTTGATTTGTACGTTGAAGGGGGTGGTGCCTCCTCTTGAGGAACATGCATTGCCGAAGTATTTGCGCAAAAATATCCATCATCTCAGTCCTCTGTTGCATGAGGGATTCCTCGAGCAACATTTTGAAGGGAACTCATGGCCCATCATCTCTCTTTTCTACCTCCATGAGAGGTTTCTCGGGCATGCGATAACTTTTTTCCTCTAGAGAAACAAGCTCGAGACCCAATTATTTGTACCCTAACCTCGTTGGGGACATGCATTAATAACGAAAAGGAGAAGATTGATTTTATACCACTGATCCAGATTCTATGAGAAGAACGAAATGAATAAAAATTATGATCAAAATATGCTTAACACAAAATAACAGATATACAGTAAAACTGGTTTCTATTTAGTAAGGAAATAATATGAAAATGTAAAATGCATCAGAAAACAAGCTTGCTAGAATGGTGTGGCTTATCTCTAAGAAGAGAAGTGATGGTTGCGCTCATTCGCAAGAAGATGATTACAATGAGGCTCTCAAGGCATTTTTAAAATAAAGAGAAATGTCAAAAACCCTATACATCCAAAAACCTAACCCTAGGAGATGAAGCCCCAAAAGTCATGTGGGCCCCGTTTGGATAAGTTAGTACATTAACTTCCCAGAGTCATAACTTTTGCATACTATCTTCATTTTAGACACACGATATCCCCTTGAAAAGTTCTATCTGAGGAATGCACATGCTGCCTTCATAATTTGACTCCGTCTATAGTATAAATGTGGAGAGCCCTAAAAACGTTGTTTAGGGCCTCAAAATGGCCCCGGAAGTCAAGGACCTGAAAACTAGGAAAACACTGTCCAACTATAAAACTGTCGAAATGAGCCAGTTGGAATAGGTGGGAGGGCACAAACATCCATATGAATCAAGCAGAGTGATGAAGGATCCATCCTTTAGGTTTTTCAACCAAAAAAGAGAGTGAGAGATCTCGTCATCAAGTATAACAAAATTTTTACATAAAAGTCCCACAAACTTATTCCATTCCTTTACTAACCCACCAATTAATCCTAGAGAGTCTGTGGATTTCCATTTGTTGATGTTTTTGGTAGAATAAGACTTGTAATTCTACATTGGCATTTGTTTTTCATATGGAAGTTTTCTAAAATATTATAGTCATGAGTTTACTTTAGTTAAAATGAATTAATTAAAGTAAAGTTGTATTTATTAGTGAATTGAGTTATTTAAGGACATGCATAGCATGGATCATGGAATCTAAACATTAAGTGAGTGTGAGAAGTAATATCAATTGTAGATCACATTGGATATTAGAAATATATCGTAACTCATGATTATAAAAGCAATGCTAGGAAAAGGAGGAAGATGTTTTTTTTTAGGGAGTCAGCACAATAGGAACTTTTGAAAATACGTCGAGGTCAAGAGACTTGGTGGAACATGAAGGTTGAGGATATAAAATAAGGAATTTTATGTACACTAGAGTGAGGAGATTTGATAGGTTGGGTGAAGAGATTTCCTCCAAGTATTGATGAGAGGGTTGTCTCAAAATGCATCAGGATTCAATATTTTGATAGGTGGAGAAGGAATTTTATCTAGAGGTCATACAAGTCAAGGAGGAGAGAGAGAAAACAAAACCACATGGAAGAACATAGTCATACAAATATTTTCATATGGGATTTATGTACATATTTATATGGATACATTCATGGATATCCATGGGTCACAAAAGTGAAGGTCAATGATTTATCAGGAAACGTGCTAGAACATGTCATACAGTAGCATAAGAGTTTCTAGGTTTGTCTACAGTGTATAATTCTCTTAGTGGGACATTTTCCCTATTACGGGAGCCCTAATTTGACCTTAATAAAAGAATCATTTTTATATTATTTCCTACAGGGTTTTTCTATGGGTTTACACCAAAATCTTAGTGTTTATGTGTGCTTTATTTGGTTTCCTTGTTTATTCTTCGACTGCATGTTTAGTTGATTACTCAACTATTATTTTAGTAGATAAAGTGAATTTATTTCAGCTAACTTTTGGGTGTTGAGTAGAGTGGTAAAATATAAACATGGTACTAGTACATACCAATGGTTAAATCCGATTGGATATAATTTCAACACCATCCGCATCCACCTCTTTTCTAGATATTAATAGTTTGTGTGTCACTCATTGTGTAAATATTATGGTATCTTAACGACTGAATTAGTGGATTTAAGAGTTTACATTCTTTTCCCTTCTCCAACAAGACGTATTATCCTAAGAGTATACTCCTCCCATTCCCAATATTCCACATCGATCAATTTCCTACCAAAGGAAAATCTTCTACCAAGTCCTTCCACACAATTGATCCTTTTGAGTATTTTTCCAAGATTCCAAACTAGTCAACAATGGTCATATTGGGTATGTATTTATATTTCATTAACTGCGACCAAAGATAATTTACTTGTGTTATTAGACAAAGTTTTCTTCAAGAAAAAACATAATCAAATGAATGCATGTAATTTAATCCCCACCCCCCCAAGTCCTTAACAAATACAATCGAAGACCATTTGGCCAGATGGATCCCTCCATTTGTTTTTTGTCCTTACTGGAGGTATTGAAAACTCAATTAAGGAATCTTCATAAAGATTCACTTGGATATTCTAGCTATGGAGTTCCAATAAATTGAATTCTCTTCAACACTACTTTAAGAAGGATAAGCCTCCCACCTCTAGAGAGAATCTCATTTTCCTAGGTCAAAACTCTAGCATCTATTATTTAATATACCATGTAGAGGCCACAAACATGTAGCTATCATACTTTAGGAAGAAACCTAGTTACTTAAGTTTAATTTTAATTAATAATGCAAAATGAACACAAATTATATGGGTGTGTGATCTTGTGAGGGTTTAAATAAGTTTAAGTTTAATTAGTAATGGAAAATGGATCCAAATTATATGGGTGTGTTAGTCTAGGAGGCCTAGGGGTGGTGGAAATGATTTCACTTTGTTAATAATAAACAAATTTATAGTTTATAAATAATTTTGTGTTGGCCTAGGTGATGGTGGTAAATTTTGAAAGAAGTGGAATGTGTAACAAAGTTGTTCAGTACTTACTTTATAGAAAAATGTTTAATAAAACATAGTTGAATAAAAAATAACATTATCATTTAAAATTTTAATTATGCAATAAACATTTGATATTATAGGTATTAAATGTTCATAGTTATTTGAAATTTTATTTTGAATACCAAATAAAACTAATATATGCAACCACTAACAATTTATAAGAATTAATGTTTGTGTAATTGGAAAAAAATCAAGTTTAAAATAACTTATATATTGTTTAAATCCTAAATGACTTATTTTGTAAGTAAACAAAATTACTACTAACATAAACAAAGGAAACATCTGTATTTTCAAAAAACTTTATATGGTTTTGTATATAGAAAAATTTCAATGATAAATGATTCAGAAATATTTTGTATAAGAAATGCCCTTATAAAAATACATGTTTATTTGACATGTGTGCTTATAGATATGGTTATGATTATTCTAAAAATAATGAATTTGAAGCATCTCTTTAGAAAAAGAGTATTGAATATTATTGTGAAAAATATAAATATATATAATAAATTATTGCGTAAAAGTACATAGCTTGATTAGACTAATAAATATCTTTACTAAAAAAATATCTTTGTTTAATCAAAACTTTAAATATCAATTAATAATTTATATCCATATGTAATTAATGAAACTTGGTCGAGGAAAATGTTTAAAACATCATTCATTAATCTACCTCTTATAAAAAAAAATAGTCCTTGGTTCCTTCCAAGACTACCTATTATTATATTTTTGTAAAATCTATAAACAAACCTTATATATTAGGCTATATAATGTTACAAGTATACCTAGCATAGGATCCAATAGATGATAACGCGAGGGTTAGTTTATTATAAGGTTAATGACCTTTTTTTCCCTTAGAAAAAAAACTTTATATTCACAAAAAAGAAATATACATGGCCTTCATTTTGACTTGTTTGAAAAGACAGCTACATATTAGATTTCAACTATACATGTCCCTACTTATAATATTATATTAACTATACATTTCCCTACTAAAACAATATAAATTACATTATACAAATTTTATCTATCCTCAAAACTGAAAATACATTACTTCTATTCCTCCCCTTCTATAAATTCATAGTACCCACAACCCCCCACTATCAAGGACAACACCTCTTTCGAAATTTCATCTGCCTTTACATTGAGATCACATAATAAATGGTTGAATGATAATGTTAGGGACATAACCTACATAACCCCTCAAGTGGGTAGAATAATATATTTCCATGTAATAATGGTCAATATTAATAAGGCCTAGAAATAAGGATGAATAAGTCAATTGTAAGAAGACCTAATAGAAGCTTCCACTTCTAGAACGATATTCCTCTAGATTTTTCTTTTGGATAGACAAATTTATTATAAATAAGGGTAGAAGGTATGAAAAGTTTTGTCTTGGAAAATTATTGTAATAGATCTCTACTATGCTCAAGGTTACCCCTCAAAGAGGAAGTGAACATTGTTTCCTATTAGTAAAGGTATAATTTTGGTGTTGGGGTTCCATATAATTTTTTGTTGCATTGTTATATCTGCAATATTTTCGTATAATGATGTTATCTCATTATTATTCTCTATATTATTTCTCTATTATGATAATATAATAGATCTGGTACCTTACAAGTGGTATGAGAAAACTTTCCTTGACATAAAATTGTGGGTTAATTTTTTTCAGTGTAGGGACGTATTCCGACATCTTAAAGCTACAAAGATTTGTCGATACATGCATAAACCCACGGTCGGGGAGTAATACATATAGAAAATACAAGAGGTACTCAAGTGCACATATGTTTTCCACCCTTTTAACCCATGTTGGTGCCCCTTCAAGTGGAGGCGCATCAAACAACACCTATATCTAGATGGACCTAGATCTATTGAAGCCCTCCGTAGATAAATTGATTGGTCACCTGACTTTTATAGTGCCACCAAGAACAAAACTTGGGAAGATACTCCCTAGTACCTGGGTACTCGGGTAGTATGGCTGAGGGAACAATCTATCCTCCTTAGTTGGTGCCCTGAGATATTGGGTCGAGTACTAATGTTGGACCGCACATATATATAAGAGAGATATAGTACAGGGAAAACCCTTATCAAAAGAAACCCTAAAAACCCTAACTCAAACCCTTCTCAACTTCCCTATTTTTCCACCAATTCCATTATATTTCGCTTCTCGCCCTGATCATCATCGTACCTATGACTTACAAGTCCTTTTCTATGGTCCCACCCACACATTTTTCCTTACCCACACTTTCCCTCTCCCAATGGCCACCACTTGCAACTGATACCTGCAAGCTTCCATGAATTGCATGACATTCAAGATTGCCTCTACCAATTAACACCTTGCATAATTTGATACCCAAGTCGAGAAAATATTTGACACCATGGAAGCCAACTTCATGAACCAATTTAAGACTCTCTAGTATGTTTTCAGCTAGTTGTTGAACCATCATTCAGGTCCTTCATCCTCAAACCAACCCAATTCTATTGACTCCTCTCATTCTCTAAATTTTCAATCCAACTCCTTTGAGCGTGACCCCCATATTCCCCGCATTGAGGTCAATAAATTTGATGGCTTTGATCCTACGATTTGGGTCACTCAAATGGAGCATTATTTTTCGTTGCATGGTATTACTAATGAGTTGGCTAAACTTCCCTACGATGTCCTCTAGTCTTCCTCCCAATTTTCTCCCTTACCTTCATCCCTTTGCCAAAAACAATGAAATTGAGAAAATAGTGCAGGAATTGCTACAAGAGGGTCTTATTCTCCCTAGTACCATCCCTTATTCTTCTTATGTGCTCATGGTACTTAAGAAAGAAGGTACTTGGTGCATGTGTCCTAACTTTCATACCCTAAATAAACTCACCATCAAGGACAAGTTTTCCATTCCTATCATTGATGATCTCTTTGATGAGTTGAGTGGTGCTCAATATTTCACTAAAATTGATCTGCATTCTGGCTACCACCAGATACGTATACAAGAAGATTAAATCCCCAAGACTTCCTTTCAAACTCATTAGGGTCACTATGAGTTCTTATTCATGGCCTTTGGCCTGTGTAATGCCCTCTCCACCTTCCAAATCCTGATGAATCATGTCTTTCGTCCTTTTCTCTGTCATTTTGTCTTAGTTTTATTTGATGATATTCTCATCTATAGTAAAAATTGGCAATCCCATCTTGCCCATGTGGATCAAGTTCATCATCTACTCTCTCAGGATCGAATTTTCCTAAAACACTCTAAATGTGCCTTTGGTGCCTAAGAAGTCGAGTACTTGGGTCATATTGTTGGCAAGGATAGTGTCCGAGTGGATCCTAAGAAGATTGAAGTAATGAAATATCGCCCTAGCCCCAAGACTATCAAAATATTGTATGGTTTTTTGGGTTTAACAAGCTATTATCGCAAGTTTGTTCAGAATTATGGAAAGATTATGACACCTCTCAATTCTCTACATAAAAAAAATTATTTCACATGGACTCCTCCAATTGATCTGGCCTTTCAAGTATTGAAGGAGGCTATGTGCACTACTTTGGTCTTGTCCCTTCATGATTTCACAAATACCTTTGTCCTTTAATGTGATGCCTCTAGGAGAGGAATTGGAGTAGTCCTTATGTAAGAGGGTATACCATTGTCATTTACCAAAAAACAATTATCAGAACTCCATTTAGGCCAATCAATCTATGAAAAGGAAATGTTGGCTTTTCTGCATGTAGTGGATCTCTGGCACCCTTATCTCTTGGGGAAATGCTTCCAAATTAATACATATCATCAAAGCCTCAAGTATTTTCTTGAGCAACGACCTTCATAACCAAAGAAACAAAAATGGGTAAATAAGCTCTTTGGATATGATTATGAAAACTTTTACAAGAAAGGTAAATAAAATTCGGTTGTTGATGCTCTTTCTCTAAAATATGAGGATGAAAGGTCCATGTTCTCCCTATTCGACATTGTACCAGATTGGCTCCAGGATGTTCACTAGGAATAGCTACAGGATCCTAAAATTTTACATCTAATCCAACAATTGCAAGTCAATTCTCCAGTTTCCCTAGGGTACTCTTGGAACAATGATGAGCTTCGCTACAAAGGTCATTTGTATTTAAGTAAATAGTCACAACTTAAATCCATGGTGCTTTCTGAACTTCATGCTACTCCCATAGTTGGGCACTGAAGGTTTACCAAAACCTATGACAAGGTCAAACATTCCTTTTTTGGGATGGTATGAAAAAGGAAGTTCTCACTTTTGTGGCAGAATGTGATGTTTTTCAACGTAACAAGGGAGAAAAAATCAAATACCCTGGAAAACTCCAAGTGCTTCTGATTCCACTCGCTATTTGGAGGGACATGTCTATGGATTTCATTGTCGGATTACCTAAATCAGGCAATAGGGTAGTCATCATGGTGGTAGTTGATCGTCTTTCCAGGTATGCTCATTTATGTGCTCTTCAACATCCATTTACTACATTCATTGTGGATTAAATTTTCATGGATCATATCTTCAAGCTTCATGGCATGCCTCATTCTATTGTTTGTGGTCACGACCCCACTTTCAACAACAATTTTTGGCAAGAACTTTTCAAGGTATAGGGCACCCAATTGCATCTCATCACCACCTATCATCCCCAGACTGATGGTCAAACTAAATTTGTCAAAAAGTGTTTGGAGGCTTATTTAAGGTGTTATTCCTTTGAAAGGAAAAATTAATGGGCTCAATGGTTACCATTAGTTGAATGGTGGTACAACACTTCTTACCATACAACTAATTGCATGACTCTGTTTGAAGCAATATATGGACAAAATCCACCTTTCGTTCTCTCCTACATGCCAAGTGTCTCGAAGGTTCAGGAGGTTGACCAAACACTTACAATTAAAGAATTTATTCTTTGTACCCTCAAAGATAATTTGGTCATGGATTAGAATCACATGAAGAAATAATCCAATAAAGGTCACTTAGAACACCAATTTTTTAAAGGAGACCAGGTATTTCTTTGACTGAAGCCTTATAAACAAACTTCACTCGAGGCCGAACATTGTCAATAATTGGCACCCAAATTTTATGGTCCTTGTACGGTTCTCAAGAACATGGGATATGTGGCCTATCATTTATATTTTCCTAGTTATTCTAAGCTCCATGTTGTTTTTCATGTCTCCTTCTTAAAGAAGGTGATTGGAACTAATTGCCAAATTTAAACTAGCCTTCCCGAGTTGGATGAAGAAGGATCCATCTGGTTGCATCCATAAGCATTTTTGGACCATCGTGAGCGTCATATTTGTTAGGGCACCATCAAGGAAGTGTTATTCCAGTGGAAATATACAACTCCTACAGATGCCACCTAAGATCCAACTAACATTCTGAAACAATTTCCTCATCACAATCCTTGAGGACAAGGTTGATTTTAAGGAAGAGAGAATGTTAGGGACCTAAACTACCTAACCCCTCAAGTGGGTAGAATAATATATTTCCATGTAATAAAGGTCAATATTAATAAGTCCTAGAAATAAGGAGGAATAAGTCAATTGTAAGAAGACCTAATAGAAGCTTATGCTTCTAGAAGGATCTTCCTCTAGATTATTCTTTTGGGTAGACAAATTTAGTATAAATAATATTAAAGGGTATGAGAAGTTTTGTCTTGGAGAATTATTGTAATAGATCTCTCCTTTGTTGGAGGTTTCCCCCTTGAAGAAGCAAGTGCACATTGTTTCCTATCAATACAGGTATAATTTTGGTGTTTTGATTCCATATAATTTGTTGTTTTGTTGTTATCTCTACAATATTTTTGTATTTTGTTTCTATCTTGGTATTATTCTTTGCATTATTTATTTATTCTACTAATATAATAAACCTGGTACCTTATAGATAACAATTCAAAGGACTGGAAGGAAATTTCAATCTCGCTCATATTTGAGTCCAATATGATATCTTGTGCCACATATTTCTTCCTTTCCTAGTCGATGACAAGCTTTGAGTCACCCATGACTTGAAGCTTTCTGATGTCCTTTTTTATTTATATCTCTAGTAAATTCCATAAAGAAATGAATTCATATTTGTTATATGTACCTTCTCTAGGAGCCAACTTTATAAACATGAAATGATTGCGATTGATGCATATCACAACACAAATCCCACACATTGGTGACCAACCCCTTTTGATATTGTTATCCTTTAGGTTTTTTTTACCAACATAAAGATTTATGATGTCCTTTTTTATTTCTATCTCTAATAAAGTCGATAGTGTGATGAATTCAACTTTGTTATTTATACCTTCTCTTAGATTGTACCTGATAAACATGTAATGATTTTGAATGATGTATAGCACAACGTTGATCCCACATAGCCTTGGAATGCATAAAGCAGAACAACTTGGCCTGCACCATCCCCTTTTGATATCATTATCCTAGGTAATTAATTTATTGTTTAAATCTAACCATAGAGTGATTTTTCATCTAGGAAGAGCTCTAATTTATAAATTCTCACCCCACCACCATTTTTGGGATCCCTTGAGCCTTCCTTTGTGCCATGCTTTGTATCCTAGTGGGGTGGTCAAAGATCCATCCTTTAGGTTTTTCGACCAACATAGAGATTCATATATTTGGTCATCAAGTATAAAATAATTTGTACATAAAATTCCCACAAAATTATTCCATTCCTCAACTAACCCAACAGTTAATCTGAGAGAGTCGATGGATTTCTATCTGCCTCTACATATTTTCTAGGGATTAATTCCTTGCATGTCACTCATTGTGTAAATATTATGGTATATTATCGATTGAATCAGTGGATCGGGAAGACAAGTTAAATGTCCCTCATAATTGGGGCCAATATGATATCTTGTGTCACATTTTTATGCTTTTCTTAGTCAATTAAAATCTTCAAGTCACCCATCACTTGAAGATTTATGATGTCCTTTTTTATCGCTATCTCTAGTAAAGTCCATAGCTCAATGAATTTAACTCTATTATTTATACCTTCTATCGTATTGTACTTGAGAAACATCTAATGATTGTGATTGATGTATATCACAACAACAATCCCATAGGCCCATGGCATGCATAAAGGACAATGACTTGGCCCGCACCAACCTCTTTTGATATTGTTATCCCACATAAGTAATTTAATATTTAAATCTAACCATAGAGTGATTTTTCATCTAGGTGGAGCTCTACGTTTCCAAATCTAACCCCACCACCATTTTGGACGGGCTTGAATATTCCTTCATTCCATGCTTTATATGTCAACGGGGCAGTGATGGATCCATCCTTTAGATTTTTTGACCAATAGAGAGATTTAGATATCTGGTGATCGAGTATAAAAAAAATTGTACATAAAATTCCCACAAAATTATTCCATTCCTCGGTTAAGACACCAATTTATCCTAGAGATCCCATGGATTTCCATTTTCATCTACCTCTTGGATGGGGATTAATAGTTCATGTGTCACTCATTATGTAATTGTTATGGTATATTAACAATTGAATCAATGGATTTGAGAGTTTAAAGTATTTTTCTTCTCCCAACCAGGGGTGTTATCCGAACCATATAGTTCTTCCATTCCAAATCTTCCACATCAACCAATTTCCTACCAGAGGAAAATATTCTACCAAGCCCTTCCATAGAATTTAGCCTTTTCGGGATTTTTGTGGGATTCTAAACCAATAAACAATGGTCATATTGGCTAAGTATTTAAATTTCATTAGCTGAGAGAAATGAGAATTGATTTTTGTCAGTAGCCAAAGGTTTATTTTAGCTAGAACACAAGAAAATGAAAGGATGTCTTTTAATCCCCATCCATGCAAGTCCTTAACAACTTCAATCGAAGACATTTTGGCTAGATGGATCCCTCCATTTATTTTTTGTCCTTATTGGATGTATTGAAAAATTAGTTTATGAATATTCAAAAGGATTCCCTTGGATATTCCAACAATGGAGTTAAAATAAACTAGAATTATCTTCGACATTGATTTAAGAAGGAAACTCCACCCCCCTCTAGTGAGAATATTGCTTTCCCAAGATGAAATTCTAGCTTATATTTTTTTAATATGCCACCATGAGTCCACGAACCTAGGTACTTAAAACCTTCCTCCAGGTTTTCACTTGGAACTGGGATGATATTTTGAAGGATATATTTTTTTTTCTGTCGAAGTAGTTATTAAGAACAACAAAATATTTTTCAAGGTTTATTTCCATACCTATCACTCAACAGTAAAAATATAGATAAAATTTAAGGGATGAAAGGCCTCACTGAGATCCATATACACAACATAAAATTTGATTAGTAAATAGTAAGTGAGAGACCACTTCTCTCTATGATTCCTCTCAAGGATCCATTGACTCTAGATCCCTTTATTATCATGCTAAGACATTCAACAATGATCAGGAAGAGGTAAGAGGATAGGGGGTACCATTTCCTAAGTCCCCTTTATCATTTGAAGAAATGAGAGGGGGATATATTGATTAGAACCACAAATGGTGCATTTTGAGGGAAACATATTATTCAATTAATTGTTTTGAGTGACATACTCATCTAAACGAGGACCAGATGGAGGAATGTCTAGTTAACACTATTGTAACCCTTTGCAAAATCCATTTTTGAGATAGACACCTTCGATTTACTCTTCTTGACTGAATGTAAAACCTCCTGGCATACTGGGATCTCATCTTGGATTTTCCTATTTTGTAGAAATACAAGTTGTTCCTCTCCTATGATCTTAAGATAGGATTTAGTTTCCTCGCAATCACCTTAGTTATTATATTGCAAATCATATTACAATAGGATATATATCTAAAGTCCCCAAAGGTATCTCCCTCATGTTTCTTAGGAATAATACTTATAAATGTGGAGTTGAAGGACCCTAGCATTTGTTTTTTCCTTTGCTACTCTCTCACCATCAATAGAATATCCTCTCTTATAATATCATAGAATCACTTGAAGAAATCAACTGTAAATCCATCTGATGGGGATCTCTTCCCATTTTACATGGATAAAAGAGATACCAATATTTCTACCTTTGAAAACTCTTCACTCATAACCTTGTTCATATCTTCACAAAAAACAACCAGACATTTGGAAGCGACCTCCAAGATTTCTTTTATAGGGTTCATCCTTCAAGGGGATTTGAAGAGATTCTCAAAATATTTTTCCCCCGCTTTCGCCTTTTCATTGAAGGATCTAAAAACTCAACTCTCTTCATCCTTGATATCCCAAAATCTTTTAAGGTTTCTTTTCAAATTCATGTAATGATGAATGTTTTTAGTGTTTTTATCCCTAGCCTTTGCACACAATGTCGGTATTTAAAGGTTTCAATACTTCTCCTCTTTCTCTAACCATGAATTTCTAAGAGCCTCCAACTCCTTGATCTTTGCATGCTAGCTCAAGATGAGGGACCGTCATAAATTAGTTGGAAGAGTGTGGACAACCTCTCTTCCCTCTGTCTTAGATTTATAAGATTATGAGCCTTATAGATTTTTCCCCATTGTTTAGTATCTCTTTTGATCCTAGAAAAATTCATTGCAAATTGAACCATTATATTGTTAGGCTCTACAATGTATATAAACTTCTCCACATTGAGGTCACCATTTCTCTAAAGTATTCTTCATTCGTCCATACATGACATATCTTTAGGGTCACTTCCATTGCTAGATTCCATTGGAGGAATATTGGGTTATGTTAAGATATTCCTCCTTCCCCTACCAAACATTTGAAATTTAAACTAGACGCCATAAACACCTCTGATGCTAAGAACCTATCAAGACTTTTTTCTATTTCATATTTCCATATTCTAAAGTTGCACCAAGTTGGCGAACAATTAACCAATTCAACATAAACTAGATGGAGTTCCTCCAACAAATTGATAAAATTACCTTTCTCATAGTCCTCCTTGGGGTTATTGAACCATTATTATTGCAAGGAAAGAGAGAAATCCATGTCCCCCCAACTGCTATGAAAGGATCACTAAAAGAATCTACATTTTTTAAATCCTCCTAGTAGGGGATTCTATTAGCATAAGTATCATAGAAATTTACTCATCAAAGTGGCCATTGGTGTAAACCCACCTATTCCAGTGGCTCAAATTACAATTTTCCATCTTGGTAATTTTTCTACTATTTTTCGGGTCCCAAACTTTCGGGGCCTTTTTGAGTCCATAAAGGATGTTTTTTTGTCTCGACAGGACTTACCATGTAGTTGAAAGAAGTTTCTAGGTTGAACAAAATATGTTCTCATTGGCTATTCCTTTCCTATGAGATATCAATAACCCTGAACAAAGTTCGTATACAAAATTTATTCCCTTGGTAAATTGACGTATCAACTACCCCCATCAGAGCCCACAAACGTTTTGGTGTTTCATCTCTCGGGGTTAGGGTTTTGGATGTTTATGGTTTTATCATTTTTGTTTTATGTTAAAGTGGCCTTTGGAGCCTCATTTTAATAATCTTCTAATGAATAATCCTTGCCGACACATCTCTCCTCAAATATAAGATACCAACATTCTAGTTAGTTTGTGTTCTTTTTCATTTTACAGTCTTTTGTATTTCAAATAGTCATCAATATCATTGTGAAAAATATAAATATATATAACAAATTATTGCATAAAAGTACATGGATTGATTAGAATAATAAAATCCTTTAGTAAGAAAAATAGCTATGTTTAATCAAAGCTTTAAATATCAATTAATAATTTATATTAATATATAATTAATCACACTTGGTCGAGGAAAAAGTTTAAAAGGATATTCATGACACTACCTCTTATAAAAAAATATAGTCCTTGGTGCCTTCCAAGACTATCTATTATTATATTTTTGTAAATTGTATAAACAAACCTTATATATTAGGTTATATAAAGTTACAAGTATACGTCTTATAGGATCCAAGAGATGCTAAGTTTAGGGTTAGGTTATTATAAGGTAAATGACCTTTTTTTTCCCTTGGAAAAAAAACTTTATATTAAAAAAAAAGGAATATACATGACCAGTAAGTTCCATACCCTTGCACTTGAGTGAAAGCACCTTATTAGTCTTGCGAAAAGTTCAACTTGGACTAAGGCAACTAGTAGGGACTACAGAGATAGGGCTAAAGTATCTATAGGCTAGAACATGGACAAGTTAAACGTATGCATGCGGGTCTCACGTAGAAGAGACGGAAGCTAGT
>ML796875.1:248716-268882 GCA_009831015.1 Picea engelmannii
AGATATCCTTCAGGTCTCCGAACTTATGAGATCTCAAATCTAAAAATTCACTTCCCCTCTAAGTACATAAGATTCTTCCATGTGTGCTCTAGAATCGGACGATTGAGGATTACTTCTAGCCTTAACCCGAAATCTACAGATTTATGCCACCCACCCTTTGGATCTAATGGTTGAGGATTTCTTCGGGTCTTTACGCATAATGCACGGATGTATGCCATGTCTCTCTTAAGATTATGGCTATGAATTACTTCGAGACTTTACCTGGAGTCCACAGATTTATGCCATGTCTCTTATGGATCAGACAATCCATATTTACCTCAGATGATCCGACACTTGAGATTTACTTCAAATGTTCTGACAACTAAAATCTACTTTTTATGATCGGACAATCAAGATTTACTTCTTCTCTCTGACTCTTCGGGCTTTAGGATTTTCAACTCTCAACTGAAACTCGTGAAGTGATTTCTCTGGAGTCCACAATCCGTCACCACGTGTCTCTTTAGATCAGATGTTTCATATCTTCTTCGACTCTCCGGGATTTGGAAGTTTCAACTCTCAAATTTTGCTTCCTTTTTAAAATCACAGTCTCCTCACACATATCTCCTCACAATCAATGGTCCAGATTCTCCTCCTAGTGATGAGTGGCCTCAAATTACTTCGGTTATTCCACCTCTTCTTGATCCATGAACTTCCGTAGTTTTGGATCTCACGCCATGTGTCTCCCTTGATGATGGATGGTCCCAAACTACTTTGAGACTTCATAGCTTTGGTAACTTCTCTCTCTTGTGTGTGCAAAGAACTAAGGATACTGCACTTTTCTTTGATCATATGGTTGTTGGTCCTCTGTGACATTTTGCAACGACTATTGTTGCTCCTCCTCATGAGCTTCCAACTTCCTCTGAATTAGAAGGATTTGTCTTTGTTGAAATGTCTCACCACTTCTTTGAAAAACAAATTTTCTATATGTGTAGCATCGTTTGTCTTTTGGCATGATATGAAATGTGCCATTTTTGAAAACCTGTCCACCACAACAAATATGGAATCTCCTCCTTTATGAGTTCTAGGAAATCCCAATAAAAAATCCATACTGATTGCATCCCACGCCCTTTATGGAATTGGTAATGGTTGATACAAACCATTGTTGTGTTGTCTCCCTTTTGCATACTCAGAAATTTTCCATTTGTTCACAAACCTTTTCACCTCTGTCCTCATGCTTGACCAATAATACAAATTTATCAGTTGTGCAAATGTATTATCATGACCACAATGTCGAGTTAAACCTAAATTGTGTTTCTCTTTCAGTAGGTTGTCTCTCATTGAGCATATTGGTATGCATAGTTGGCTCCCTTTGATTAATAATCCATCTTGGATCAAATATTTTGTCCATGGGATTATGTCTCCCAACAAAGGATTCTTACATGCCTCATAAGATTCCTTAAAATATGGATCTTCTCGATACATTTCCTTGAGGTGTTCAAATCCTAAGGTCTCCACTTGGAATTCCTATACAATTAAACTCCTCCTCAACACATCTACAACTTTGTTAGCAGTTCCAACAATATGTTTAATAACAAAATTAAAATTCTGCATAAATTATACTCATTTAGCATGTCTCTGATTCAGGTTTTCTTTCCTACTAATAAACTGCAAAGTTATCGACTACAATGGCGATAACTCTTGGTAACTATAGTGTCAACACATTTAGGAGCTTCTCAACAACTAGAGATCCAACAACCTCTACTAGGAAACAACACTAAACTTTATACAAGAGGGCTCTTCGAGTTCTTCCCTCCAATGATTCTAAAGCTATCTTATCAAATTAAAAACTATCAGCTACTAACATTTATTACAACAAATATTTGTGATAGATAGATCAGACCAAACACATCGAACTTGTACTACACTTAGCTACATTAAAATAAAATTCATCCTCCAACGTCTTCATGAACCATCCAACACTACAACGTTTAACGATGTTATTTAATTACAACTATTTTCAAAATATTTACGTGATATACATTCTTCAAAATTCAAAATTCTTCAAAATGTGCTCTAGTGCACCTAGTTGTCCTCCACTTGTGCCTTGTTGGCGATGCTCCTGCATCACCAAAAAATAATCAGTGTCCCATTGATTATCTCTTGGGGAAACCACTACATATATGTGCCCTGCAAAAAATGGAGTCTCAAAATGTGATTCCACTTACTGACCAAAGAATAAAACATTAATTCTAGTTATTCAAAGTTTAATAGAAGGATTCAATGAACCTGGCAGTATGAGATCTGAGACATGATCATAATCTTCTAAAATAATTGGTTGGTCCTCCTCCAATTGGGATAATTCCATAGTTATACATTGACCAATGGGGAGTGATACATGATCCCATCTATCAACCCAATATATGGATTCACAATCATCACTTTCATTACTACTACATGGACCACAGAATCAAGAGAGTTTTCTTGTCCATATTTCAACTATTGGATTTTCTGATGTTCTAACTGAATGGAATCCATTAGTTCCCTAGATTGTTTTTCATTCATTCCAATGTGATCAATATACATCGACCACCTCCCAAAACTATCTATCTACATGTCCTTTCTTATGTGATTGGTCTTCATGGGTTCATGTTCCCTCTCCCATTACCGAATAACACCATTAAGCAATGGATTTTGCATCTCGAATGAGGGAAGTAGTAGAAAAATTCGTTTCTTTCCTATGTAATTATCTTTTTATGCATGCACCTACTCCATCATGCTCCCATTTCCTGTTCATGGACTCAAAATAGTTCCAAATGTGTGATTCCTTTATTTTTTTGTGAAACATACACAACCATTGAAATACATGAGCATTTTTTAACTAGCCTACGCAACCACATGACCAATTCCAATTTTGATCCATCTATATGTTCTTCTCCTTAAGGTGATTGTTTGAATTGAAAACAATGTTGTGCATAGGCTAAGTCATGGCACCAATAATCACTTATGTAGAAGAGATACTCTTTCAATATAACTTTGTTTTGTTCATTTTCTATTCGGTCCATGCATCTATGTGATATGTACCATTATGTTGACCTAGTCTGAGTGATAATATTGCCTTTGAATCTCATTTTTTGTTTGAAGGGTGTAGTTCTGAACAAACTAGACCATCGATAACACAATACCAATAGGAAATGTATCCTGGTATATTCTAAAATGTTCATCCTTCCATCAAGACACATAGACATGTTGAACATAATGTCATGTTTTTTTTATGAAGTCCTTCGTGAAGTCACAAAATTGTACTTGGGAATTAACCAATTATATATTTTTTCTTTCCTATCCTCCATCAATATCATATTTCACATATTTAAATATTTGTAACGAAACATCATTCCTCCCCAATTCATACTCATCTATTACATGGATGCAATTTTTTAGTAATGTCATTCCACCGCACCTGGGGCATGTCCCATGTAATAATGCTTTGTGATAAAATGTAAAACCCTCTGGAATTGTACACAAGATGTTGTGAATAAAGTCGATGACAATATAATTGGGCATTCCTACAAAAGGATGTTATTCAAATCATGATATATATATGTGTGTGTGTGTGTGTGTGTGTGTGTGTGATAAAAATAACCATACTCGACGTGACATCTAAAACAACATGTGTTACAAATTGTGTTTATTCAAACATACCAAGGCTTGCATTTAATTATGTAGCTCCCCTACTCTTCCATAGGGCTACACGAACTCCCAGTCAAGGATCTCCAATTTTGGAGTTAAAAAACTCTTTGAAACCTTGATGGTCTTGTTCTATATTTAAACATGTGCCCTTTCGGATTCTTGGTGTAGGTATAATGGCACCCGCGACCTCCCCCTTCACGCTTGCGAAATCTCATATTTTTAGGAAATAAATCCTTTTTCTGATAAGCCTCTCCTTGATATGACCCTATGCGATGACCTCATGTGACCACGCAATTGTGGGCGTGACAAAAGGCGATTTGAGATCAGACTACGTTTCGGCCCGCAATTCTCCTCGAGGCTCCACATGTCCTTTCTCCAAAACTATGGTTTGGATTGCGGGCCTCCCTCAAATTTTTAAATTTCATGCACTTTCGATCCCTACAATGTGATGGGACTGTCGATCTCATGATCTTGATTGTGCTTCTGAACTGGAAGCTCAGATCTATCCCTTTCAAAACTGTGGATCAAATCTAACCTCTTTCAAATCAACGACTATGATTTTTTTTCAGAATTCCGGACTTCGGAATTCTAAAGTCTCAAACTTTCCTTTCTTCCATATGTCAATCTTCTACAGTTGACGATCTGTGGACACCAATCCTTCTAAATCAGAAGCTCTGCCTCTACTTCAAGGTTTTGACCGTTCAACTAGATCAACGATCCTGCAACCCCTTTCTCGATCAATGGTTGAGATCTCCTTCAGGTCTCCGAACTTCTAAGATCTCAAATATCAAAATTCACTTCCCCTCTAAGTACATAGGATTTTTCCGTGTATCCTCTTGAATCAGATGGTTCAGGCTTACTTCAGGCCTTTACCCAAAATCTATATATTTATGCCACTTGTCCTTTGGATATGACGATTGAGGATTTATTCGGGTCTTTACCCAGAATTCATGGATTTATGCCATGTATCCCTTAGTCTGATGGCTATGAATTACTTGGGTAATTTACTTGGAGTCATTAGATTTACACCACATCTCTTATGGATCATACGGTCCAGATTCACCTTGGACGATCTGACACTTGAGATTTACTTCAGACAATCTGATGACTAAAATCTACTTTGGATGATCGGACGGTTGAGATTTACTTCTTCTCTCCAACTCTATGGGCTTCGGGAGTTTCAACTCCCAACTAAAACTCGCGAAGTGATTGCTTCAGATTCTGTGATCTGTCTCCACATGTCTCTATGGATTAGACATTCCAGATCTCCTTCGGCTCTCAGGGATATGGGAGTTTCAAATCTCAAAATTTTCTTGCTTTTGAAACTCACGATCTAGTGACACATATATCCTCACGATCAATGGTCCAGATTCTCCTCTTGGTGATGAGCAACCTCAAATTACTTTGGTTTTTCCACCTCCTCCTGATCCATGAACTTCCAGAGTTGTGGATCTCGCACCACCTGTCTCCCTTGATGATGGATAGTCCCAAACTACTTCGGGACTTCAGAACTTTGGTAAATTCTTTATCTTGCATGTGAAAATCCCTAAGGCTCATGCACTTTGCTTTGATCAGGTAGTTTTTGGTCCTCTCTGTTGTTCTCGAATGACTACTTTTGTTCCGCCTCCTGAGATTCCAACTTCCTCCGACTTAGAAGGATTTTTCGTTGTTCAAAGGTCTTGACCACTTCTCTGAAAAACAAATTTTCTATATGTGTAGCATCGTTTGTCTACTAGCATGGTATGAAATCTGCCATTTTTTAAAACCTATCCACCACAACAAATATGGAATCACTTCCTTTCTATGTTCTAGGTAATCCCAATACAAAATCCATACTAATTACATCCCATGACGTTTCTGGAATTGGTAATGGTTGATACAAACCAGTGTTGTGTTGTCTCCCTTTTGCATACTAACAAATTTTTCATTTGTTCACAAACCTTCTCACCTCTTCCCTCATGCTCGGCCAATAATATAAATTTCTTAGCTGTGAAAATGTCTTATCATGACCAAAATGTTGAGCTAAACCTCCATTGTGTTTATCTTTTAGCAGGTTATCTCTTATTGAGCATCTTGGTATGCATAGTTGGCTCCCTTTGAATAATAATCCATCCTGGATCAAATATTTTGTCCATGGGATTATGTCTCCCCAAAAAGGATTCTTACATGCCTCAAAAGCTTCCTTAAAATATGGATCTTCTCGATACATTTCCTTGAGGTGTTCAAACCCTAAGGTCTCCACTTGGAATTCCTATACAATTAAACTCCTCCTCAAAGCATCTGCAACTATTTAGCAGTTCCAACAATATGCTTAATAACAATATTAAAATTTTGCATAAATTCTACCCATTTAGCATGTCTCTGATTAGAATTTTCTTGCCTATTAATAAACTGCAAAGCTTGATTATCATTGTACAAGAAAAATTCTTTAGGAATTATATAGTGCCTCCACTTATTCAAAGCTTGAATCATTGCACAAAATTCTTTGTAATAAGTGGAATACTTATTCTTAGTGTCATTTAGCTTCTCACTGAAATAATCAACTAGCATGTTATCCTAACTCAAGACTGCTCCAATAGCCTTTCCACTCACATCACATCTCACCTGAAATATCTTCCCAAAATCTAGTAAGACCAAAATTGTTTGTTCTCTAATCTTTTCCTTCAATACTTTGAAACTTTTCTCAGCTTCTTATGTCCATTTAAAACACTTTTGTTTCTTCTTCACAGTGTCCAACATGGGTGTACATATGCCATTGAAATTTCTGATAAACGTTCTATAAAAACTTGGTAACCCATGAAAACTTATTACCTCAAATATGTTTCTCAGTGATGGCCATTCTTTGATTTCTCTCACCTTTTATGGATCCATCTTCAATTCATTTGAAGAAATCACAAAACCCAAGTATATGAGTTATGTCTTCATAAAAGAGATTTTCTTCAGAGTAATCAACAATTTCTCTTGCTGCAACTACTCCATCACTTATGTCACATGTATTAAGTGTTCTTCCTCTATCTTATTGAATATTAGCTTTTCAATACTTCATTCATTATTATCATAAATGTTCTTGGTTCATTTGTCAACCTGTTGGCAGTAATAATATAATTGTGATTTTTTCCATATCAATTAAATGATCCACATAGCTGCCTACATAGGGTCATGAAATTTTATTACTCTTCATGAGCAGTTTCCGAAAAGACAGTTGTAAATTGTCTCTTTTACCTATTGTCTATTCATGCTTTGTTTTCATGATTGAAAGCATGAAAACTTGCGACTGCAATTACCATTATGTTTTAAAATTTCATTGAAGGAAAATTGTTTATATAATTTATTATGGAGTTTTGATTCCTTTCCATAAATATGTTACTCTTTTTTTTTATTATTCTTTCAATTCCAAACATGCTTAAGAGATTGATGGCTTTATGAACAAAAGACCCCCACCATTTGATTTTTTGTATGGTTTTGGTTTGATTCTTGGCTACGTTTATTTTACAAAACTTTTGATTTTTCAATTTTTTTACCCAAACTTTGCAATCAAACTCATGATGCATGCACTCATCTTCATTTTAATACTTTGGTCCTAGATCGTACTGAATGCAAGGTGGCATACGATTTGCAAACTGCCATTATCTCTAAGGATGGCCTTAGGTTTCACAAACCTCTTCGAATGCATTTTAATTAAACGACTATCCCATCATATGAGTCTTTACAATGTTCATTGTTGGGCTCGGGGTTATGGCTCTATTTTGTTTTCACAAACCCTACCTGTATGTTGTGTTTGTTTGATTACCCTCCCATCTAGTATGGCTCCTGTCATGAGAATTGAACCAAACGGTATCCAAATTCTTCTCTCATATGACGATGCTAGAGAAGATTTGGAAATAAATGGTTGGCTTGTTTTCATCAGTAAGTTTCAGGGTTTCAATTTACAGGTTTCCCAAGAATTCGCCTTATCATTTGATGGTTGTAGAGAGAAAGTTGGTGATGTGCAACTGGAAGTTACCGAGGAGTTTCTGAGTCAAGCCACAGGGTTACCAGCAAGCGGCCAGAGCTGTTTTAAAAACGCAAAAGTGGAAGAAGTTCCTTGGACCCTGTTGTTTACATCTCGGAAAATAACAAGCTATGATAAAGGTATGCCCATTTCATTCATAAAAGCTCGGTGAAAGGATTTTCTCATTGTGGTAAAGAGATTTGTTACCTGTGAAGGACATTTCGGGCTTGTATTTTTGTACCATTTGCGTCTTCTTATGAGTTTTATGGATTTCCCTTTGAATATGCCATATTACTTTCTCAAGAGTCTTTATAAAATGGGGAAAAGATACAAGAAACACTGGTCAGACTTTAGCCTTTTTTCATCATGACCTAGTTAAAATCCTACTCATACATCAATTAGAGTCACAGAATGATAGTTGGTATTCATTCATAACCCGAAATGGATATGGTAACCCTGATTTGGGTGAGGTAGATAAACTCGTTGTAGAGGAGACCCTTATCCACCCGACGACATCTCTTTCACCTCCCCAGAATTCTGTCTCTTCCCCTAATAGGGAACTCTTGATCAATCCCAAGGTCATTCAACAGGCTAGTCAACAGATTACACATCCAAATGATTGTGTCAAAAACATAAACAAACCTATAGGAAAGAGATTTAAGAGTCATATTGACATCAATTTTAAAAACAAAATAGTTGGCAGGCTAATTTCTTGGAGACTTTGTAATAAGTTTAATTCTCATCCGAGTTCAAACAATATGATAAAAGTTCATGAAAGCTCAGACTCTAAAATTGAGAGGTTCCTTGCTGTAGAAGACTTTCAGTCATTCGAGCCACAGCTTGATGGACCTTATAATTTCATTGACAATTTACCTCCCTGTCTGAAAAATAATCCAGAGTTTCCTGGTGTCAAGTTTTGCAATGAATCTACTATCTGTATGTAGAACACTCTGGTCCACAATCTTGTTTATTCTGATGCAACCACCACATAGTCAAAGTGTGAGATATGTCTATCATGGATTGAAAGATATTATGATGATATCCCATTTCTACAGTCACGGGTTAAGGATTTAAAAGAGCAGATCAATGTTTTAACAAACGAAAACCACAGGCTTGAATCCATCATCCAAGGGAAAGAAAAATGTATTAAGACCACAGGTCATGTGATATTTAAAAACATTGAGGCTCCTACAGCCATTCTAAACTCCAAGGTTTCATGATACAATTTGATTGCATGGTTACAGGTATGATCTCTTAAATTAATAACATGTTTGTTTTCATTCTTAAGTTAGATTATTTGGTTTGATGGATAAGCTATATTTCATTATTAAATTAGCTTGTTTTATTTGTTAAATAAAATGAGATTTCATTTACTAAAATAACTAGCTACAGAATTGTAAGGTTCTGTAGCCAGTTATATCAATTCGAATTGTGTAAATTAATGACAGAAAATGTATATGAAATATTTATATTTTCCTTTTCTTTCAGGATATTCGGGGATCCATGATTTCAAAATTGATTTGAGGCACTCTTGAGACCTTCCAGTCATATCTATGATGTATTTTGAATGAACAGAAATGAACTATTGCTAGTTTTAGATAATTTAGTAAAATTAGGGTGGTTGCATCCCCTTTTATTTTTGAAACAAATTTGATCTCAGGAACAAAAACAATTATCTTTCCCGAGGCCTTTATAAATCTATCATTTTGTAAATAGTTCCCCATCTTGGCCTGGGACTGGAGTATGGACAATTACATGCAGACTTGAATGAAACATATTGCATATTACAACTTTAGCTTTTGTGTATCATGTTTTAGTTTAAGTTCTGTTTATTTCAATGTGATAATAGACGGTGACAGCCTTTGTCTTCATGATTTATTATAACTTGAGATAATTCATTTTTTTTTACATGTTGTCCATATGTCATGTTTCATATATAATACAGGGTGATCATCAATTCAATTCATTTTATGAGATTTATCTCTAATTTTATGTTGAATGTTTAAATACAATTTCTTACAAGAAGATTTATCTCACTGTAGTTACTTGTAAATCATAAGATCACCGTGATTGTCTCCATTATATGTTCTGTTATCAAAACTCAATCTCCAGCATATTGTTTCACATTTATTCAGAGCAATCTTAAGATTCGTTGTAGGTTTACTTATCGGATAAAGGTGGTTGGATATTCTCTATTGTACATACGTTGGATGCACTAATAGGTTAGTTTGTTATTTTATTTCGTTTGCTTGGTTATTATAGAAGTTTTTATATATAGAATGATTTTCACTATCTATATCTTTCTATTTAATTAAGTAGTTTAATATTTGATTTTATGAATGTATACATACAAGAAAACAAGTAAAAAATAAATAGTATTTTTGCTTACTTGATTACTATTGTTAAAGGAACCAATTTACATTCGATTTTTATGAGTTTAGATTAAAACTTGTGATTTGTATATATTGTATATATGATAAATAGAACTATTATATAAATATTTCTTAGATAAATTGTATATATATATATATATATTAGTGATTATTATTTAGTAAGTTATTACATTTCTTTTAGTTGTTTTTCACTTCCCTTAAGACTTTAGATTGGCCAACAGAGCCATTAAACTTGTCAGGGTGAGTCAATCCAAATGGCTTGGGTTAGTTAGATAACCCCGGACCGGACTTACTCTTCCAGTTGATGAGTGGTCAATTTTTCCTATCAACAAATGGTGCTAGAAGGAGGGCCTGAATACTATTAATGGCACGAGGAGGTCACAAGACTCCTCCCCCACCTACCCGCTCACATATAGTAAGTAGAAGTCATTCTGATGAAAATATTATCCTTCAAACAACAACCACATCAAACGAAAATACTCGGATCACCGTTGAACCAGTAACTCCAAACCCCCCAGGTGCCAACGTACAAGAAATTGTTCGTCAATCCCTCATAAGGACGTATAGTGCCTTGGCCTGTATCAGACAACCAGTTTGGCCTTTGAGCCAACCATTAGACTTCTATGATATCAGGGAGCAACTTGAAGGTACTGATCTTACCCTAAACCCTACGGATCCAGATCACATCCTCACTTCTGTAGCAGGAGGATCTGGTATTCCACCATCACCACCCCCTTCATCTCCTTCTTCTTCTGGAGAAGAACCATCAAATGAAGGTAGTTTTTCATCTCATCCTTCAACACCACCCACACCTATGGCCAATCCGAACAATCCTGCCAGACCTTGGCTCAATCAAGATGCAGTGGCCATACCTGAGCCCCAACATCCTTTGCCTAAACATCTGGAGAAATGGATCTCTAAATTTGACCCAGATTCCAAACAGATTGTTGAGGATTATATCAAAAATTTCATGCTATCCATTAGACTCCGTAGCGTTTAACACGAAGACGTAGTGTGAAAACTATTTCTCTACACCTTTTAAGGAAACTCCTCTACCTGGTACTTTGCCAAACAACCCCACACCATTGTGTCATGGGATAGATTCGAATCTTGTTTCCTTGAGAAATTCAGAGATGATAAATCTCCTAAAATCCTAGTCATGGAACTCTCTAGTTTAAGATGAAACCCAAAGAAAAGATAAAATACTTTAATCAAAGGTTCCTGACATTAAAGAATCAAATCCCCACGGACTCAATGCCTACCAAAAATCTTATTGTCGCATACTACACGAAATCCTTACACCAAAACATAGCCATTTGGGTAAAAAGGTCCAAGAAAGCCACATTGTTAGAAGCCTTTGAAGAGGTGAGTCAAATCAAGAAAGATATTCTTAGCCTAAAAGACAATACCTGTAACGAGGCAGAGACTACTTCATCCTCCAAGAAGAAAATCGAAATCCTTCCTAGACCTCCCCAAAACAAAACTCAACCAGATAGTTCAGATCTAGAAAGCTTACAGTAGGTTGTTCAAAAGTTGTCTAATCAGGTTATAGATTTGAGGAGATCGGCTGAAGAAGCTTCTTCAAGAAAAGGGCCTTACAAACCCCCTTTTAGAAAGCCTTTTCCCACAAACCGGCCTAACTCAAATTCTGAAGGCCTAAATCTAGAAAACTTACAATTTTCTATTAATATGATTCTAGAGGCACATGATAACTTGATTCCTCCCAAGATTCCTGAAGACGTAGCTGAACAAGAGATAATGGAAGAGGAAAAACCCTCTCCCAACATTTTCGGGCATTTTTTGGATAGCATTTTTCAATCTAATTTTGAAACAGTGCATCCTTACAATACCAGGAGAAAGACAACAAATAAATCTTCTTCTAAAATCGTAACTAATGCACCTCCAAAACAGTCTAAATCAATTGAAACTAAACATAATTTAGTAGCCCCAAGTTTAGAGTACAATTTGATTGAGGATCTAAAAAAACTTAGAGCTAACATTTATGTTTACGAATTTTTAAAATTCCCTTTTCTTCTGCAAAAGATGCTGCAGAATATTGCAAAAAACAGCAAAAAAACCAATCCGAACAACAACAAAGTTGTTGAAAATGGCCCCAAAACACCTCAAAAGTTCTCCATCAAAATGACACCAGAATCTTCTGATAAAAGAGACCCTGCTGTGAAAAGTGTAACAAATGTAGATAAACTAGTTGTAGGGGCTGCGACTAAAAAACAACAAACTTCTGTTGTTAATACTCGCATAAATGTCCCACCCTTTTTGTTGACTTTCGAAATTTTCAATAGGAATGTACATAAATGTATGGTATATTTAGGTTGCGTCAAACGTAATGCCTTGGTCTGTCTGTCAAAAAATTAATGTTGAATTTCAACCTTCCAGCCTGAAAATTATTCAGATTGATTGAACTAGTGTTAAAGTAATAGGTGAATTAAAAACTGTTCTTATCATATTATCATCTAATCCTAAAGTCCATCAAGTTATTGATATTATTGTCATTGATATCCCCAAAGTGTATGTCTTGTTTTTAAGTAGAGATTGGTCCGAACAGCTACATGGTTATTTTGCAACAGATTGGTCCCACTTGTGGCTGCCCAAGAATGGAAAGCCTAACAGAATCAAGGTAAATTGTGAGTGTTATCTTAAGTTCACGGTAACTAATTTAAATGATCCCAATGAACCATTCACTGCTTCCACCAATTCACCTGAAATATAGGGGCTGGACACTTTTCTCGACAATTTCATGGCTGAAATTTCTACAATTACTGACCCGGAACAACAGTCTGAAATTATGACATGCACACAGTCAACAACCTTCTCTATGTGGTCACATGCACCTGACGAACATCAAATATGGTCTCTTTACTTTGATGTATCTAAATCTAAGGAAGGAGCTGGTGCAGGGTGCGTTCTCATTGATCCAGTAGGTAACAAAACTTTGATCGATTTTCGGTTAGAATTTGAATGCACAAACAATATGGACGAATACGAGGCACTCCTGCAAGGTCTCAAGAAAGCACTAGATTTCAAGATTCAGAATTTGACTGTCTTTGGTGATTAATAAATTGTGGTTAGACAGGTAAAACATTCTATCCATTGTCTATCTCCACACCTGAAAAGATATCAGACTGAGGTATGGAAATTAATGAACAAATTTTCTGCATTTAACATTAATTATATTCCTAGATTGAATAATTTTGAGGCTGATTTGTTAGCTAACGTCACCTCAAAACTTTTTCCTGTAGAAGGCCTATCTCCGAATGTGTTTTCCGTCGAGTTGTTGTTCAAACCATCCATCCGGGACAACATTACAAATTGGAGAGTCTTCGATGAGGATCAACACATCATTAGTTTTCTGCACATGGAAGAGACTTTCCAGGGCACAGTTATCGATGAAGGTACCCACGACGAAAACCTTCACGATTTTATGGTAATACCAGATCCAAGATCCTCAGAGTTTTCATCGGACATGGTAAACTCTATCCCAAAATATGTGGTTAGATTAGAAAAATTTTATGATCTTCACAATAAATTCAGAAAATCAATGAATTGTAAAACGAATAGTTCTTCCTTGACACATGAAAAAGTAAATTTAGGAACTAAAGATAACCCACAGTGCATCACTTTGGGGTTGGGATGTTCTGAGCAAGAAAATATAGAATTTATTAATTTGTTTAAGGAATTGAAATATGTCTTTACTTGGACATACAATGACCTAAAGACTTTTGATCCTAACATCATACAACACATTATTCCCATGAAACCCCAGACCCAACCTTTTCAACAAAAGTTAAGAAAGATGCACCCAAAACTTGAGCCAACAGTAAAGAAAGAATTAAACAAACTCTTGAATGCTAAAATAATCTTCCCGGTAAGACATACCTAGTGGGTCTCTAATCTTTTCCCTGGAAGGAAAAAGAGTGGTGAAATCTGACTATGTGTCGATTTCCAAAATTTAAACCGAGCGTCTGATAAAGACAACTACCTTGTTCCTCCCATGGAACAGATTCTTCAACAAGTATCTAGCTCTGAAAAATTATCGCTACTCGATGGTTTTTCATGATATAACCAAGTCCTTATGTCTCCCCTAGATCAGCTCAAAACCACTTTCTGTACCCCATGGGGCACCTATGCTTATAGGAAGATGCCCTTTGGGCTCATAAATGTCGGTTCCACCTTTCAGAGAGAGATGGATATCGCTTTCAGTGGTTTAATCAATCAATCTGTAGTAGTTTATCTAGATGATGTCATTGTCTTTTCAAAGAATAAGGGAGATCATCTAGCTCATCTAAAATTTGTTCTACAGCGATGTCGTAAATACGGTATTTCTTTAAATCCAAAAAAATATGTCTTTGCGGTAGAACAAGGTAAGCTCCTCGTATTCATTGTATCAAATGAAGGGATTATTATTGAGCCTGAAAGGACCCAATTCATTTCAAAACTACCCCCTCCCTCTTCCAAAAAGTCCATGCAATCTTTCTTAGGTCAGATAAACTTTGTTAGGAGGTTCGTCCCCAGCTTTTCAGAAATGGTCAAACCATTAAAAAATTTAATAAAAAAGGATGTATAGTACCATTGGGGACCTTTAGAAAGTCAGGATTTTGACTCGATAAAAAAGGCTATAGTAGACGCTCCTTCTCTAATGAGCCCTAATTTTTCGTGAGACTTCACCCTCTACACGTTTGCCTCTTATCGGTCTTATGTTGTTGTCCTAACCCAAAAAAATGTTGAAAACAACGAAGTCTCAATTTCCTTTATGAGCTCAGCCTTGAAGGGAGCAGAACTTAATTACCYAACAATAGATCAATAGGCTTATGCTATTTTTAAAGAGGTAAAACACTTTCGATCTTATCTACTGAAATCTAGGACAAAAATCATTGTCCCTTACTCTGATGTTAGAAATTTGTTAGTGCAGAAAGAACTGGGTGAAAAAAGGGMAAACTGGGTCACATCCTTACAAGAATACGACATAGTAATTACCCCCGCACAGATTTTTAGAGGCCAAGGTTTATGTAAATTGGTTTCTGATTCAGCTATAGGACAACAAAATGAAACTGATACATTAATTCAAGATCAGCAYGATCAAAATCAAATCTGTTGTGCACAAAACCTTACTAGTCACCTTGATCCAAAAAAGAGGAGAGCACTGATATTAMAATCTTCTTCTTTTCAGCTGGTAAACGGTATTTTGWTTCRCCAAAATTTCGATGGAATACTTATGCGCTGTCTTGAAAAAGATAAAGYAGAAAAYGTCTTATTGGAATTACATGAAGGGGAAGCTGGTGGGCATTTTGGTGGAGACACCACTACCCACAAAGTATTAAGAGAGGGTTATTACTGGCCTACTCTTTTCAAAGACACCAATGCCTTGTGCTGCAAGTGTGTAATATGTCAAAAGGCATGTGGAGAAGTACATAAACCAACATTCCCACTACAACCAGTTTCAGTAGACTCCCCTTTTCAACAATGGGGTGTCGATATTATAGGCCCAATCAACCCTACATCTTCGCAACAACATAAATACATCATAACAGCCACAGATTATTTCACCAGATGGTCTGAGGTTGTGCCATTAAAAGTTGTAACCACCAGCTAGGTAATATCCTTCCTGAATTCAAATATTATCACTCGTTTCAGTAATCCTAAATGCCTAGTATTTGATAATGCTTCCTACTTTTCATCTCTTGAAATGAGTGATTTCTCTCTAGAAAAAGGAATAAAATTAAAATACTCTGCCAGCTATTACCCTCAAGGGAATGTTTTGGCAGAATCAAATAATAAAAACCTAATCAAAATCATCAAGAGAATGGTCTCCAAAAACCATAAAACTAGCATAATGCACTATTTAACGCAATGGGATGATAGGGTAACTCCTAAAACTATATTGGTAATTCCCCCTTTTTCTCGTTTACGGCAGGGAAGCGATTCTTCCACCGCATGTCCTTCTTCCATCTCTACAGTTATCACAGAAGGTGCAAGAAGAAGATTGTACTCCCTTGGAGAGTCATATTAATGCTTTGCTGAAGTTAGAAGAAGTAAGGGCTCAAGAAAAAGAAAAATTGGATCAACATCAACTCATTTTCAAAAACTGGTTTGATTCCAATTCTGCCTCAGATGGAAATTTTGAGGTAGGCGATCTTGTCCTTAAGTGGGACAAACCTCATGAGGAGAAAGGAGAACATACTAAGTTAAAAAACCTATGGTTGGGACCATTTTTAATTGCTGAAAAACTAGGTCCCCGTTCCTTTCACCTGTAGAATTTAGAGGGATAGTCAGACACCTTCCCGGTGAATGGCCAATCTCTCAAAAAGTACTTTACCTAATGACTCTCCCATACGCCTTTTGTAAATATTTTCTATTTTGTTTTCCGTGTTGTTTGTTTTTCTTTTCTGGTTTGTTTTTGTTTTCATTTATGTTTATTGGTATTTCTTTTTGAAACAAACATGCCTGCACCACGAGCTAGCTTAGACATAGAAAACATAATACTTCCCCTCAAAAATAACTGCTAAAAGTTGTCAGAACATTAATTGTTGTATTTCTCTGAAATCGTAGCCGTGTTAAAGATGAATTTTTGTTTGAAAAGTGTTTTCTCGGTTTCAATATGCACTTGAAAGTATTCACAACCATCTTTAAAAATCTTTTTTCGTTGTCCCTTGATGCAGGAGCATCGCCAACTCATCAAGCGAGCCAACACATCAAGCGGAGATCAACTGAATAATCAAACCCAAATTTTTGAAGTGCTTTGGGATTGTAGCGCAAGTCTTTAATGAACCATTCATGAAGGCGCATTGTATATTGTATTGGACCTTGAGCCTTTAAGCTCTCGTCCTTTGGTATATAGTCGACATTTAATAGATTTAATGCTAGTAGATAGGATTTTAAGTCTAGATTTGATAGTTTAGAGTCTGAGAGGGAAAACAGATATAGACACCCTCATTGTACCATTGTAATAGGAGGAGAGTAGTGAGTAGAGGAAGCATTCAGAAGAAGAGAAGAGCAAGCAGAGAATATTGTATGAAGAACACCCATGTACAGGCATTTGAATTAATAGAAGGAAGCTTTGATTCAAACTCATGGTTTGTGTTGTTTTCTCTGTGTATTGATGTTATGCTCAGGAATGTTTGATTTCTAGTTATACATTTTCTTTGTATATGCTGTGCATGTGATTTCATGTTTCAAACTGAAGTCTGAAAGGGAGAGAGTGGGAGGTTCAATTGTTTATCTATCTGAGCCAGGAGATTCCTGCAAGGTGTGCAGTTGAACTCATCCGCAAGGAGTGCGTTGATCCAAAGGCTCAGTATTTCAAATTTTTTTCTCATTCACCTAGAAGTGGAAGTGGGTTGTTGAAGTCGTGCAAGGAGTGCGCAAGATGAAGAGGAAGTCTCAGTTGTAAATATGAGCAAAGGAAATCAAAGACTGCTGTTGTAGGAGTGCGCAGAGTCGGAAGGATTCAACACTTGGGAGTTATTGAATGTTAAGCGCAAGGAGTGCGCGCAAGTTCCTCTAAAAGAATCAGAGTGGAAAAGATCAGGAGGTATAGCACCTTCATAATATCGTTAAAGCAGAGCGCAGGAGTTTTGTGCCGAGAAAATTTCAAGCAGGAGATGCGAGTGCAGGTATCAGAGGACAAGTTCTAAGAAAGAACAGTTAGCCTTCTTAAGAAATATTCAAGGAGGAGAAATCGACAGTCAGGATTCGCAGAGAAGATCGGCGAAATCCCGTCAGTCGTTAGATCTTGGGAAGTTGCGCAGGGTTTAAGTCCCAGCAAGTAGAGGAGGAGTCTCAGAGGAGACATCGGGATATTGGCATCATCGGGTCTTCATAGGGTAAGAATCGGAGACCTTGAAAGTTCCGAAATCCCGAGAAGGAATCCTAGCCGTTGATCTCGGCAGGACATGTGTCAAGGAACCAGGGAGTCATCGGGTTTCGGCTCATCGGAGAATCAGGGTTTTCGAAGACATAGAAATCTTGCATGTTGGAATCGCGATTTGCGATTTCCCGACGGGAGTTTTGAAACGTCCATCGGCGAGGACACGTGGCAGGAGATCCTGACGAGTCAATGTTCGGAACATTGGAGTTTCCAGGGGTAAGAAACTCTTGCATATAGGAATCGTGATCTACGATTTCCCGATAGGATCAGATCCGTTGATCTCAGCAGGGACATGTGGTTAGAGATCCCGGATAGTCGGAGTTCAGGATATCGGGGTTTCCGGAGTCGTGAAACTCTTGCACAATGAAATCACGATCCACAATTTCCCGACATGGTTGGAGTCGTTCGATCTGAGGGATGCGTGTCCAAGGATCTGAAAGAGTCAGGGTTCGGCATTTCAGGGATTCCGCATACAACAGAACTGTTGCACTAGAAATCGCAATTTTGTGATACCCGATAGAGAGACGAGGAAGTGGTGACGTGGAGGAGAGAGAGCTCACACGTGCATCAAGGATCGGTATTTCGAGATTCTCGGTGATGAGGAACTCATGGAAGGAGAAGTCGCGAAATTATGAAACGCGACGGTCCCACAATCACAGCATTTTAGTGAAGGACAGGTGTCATCCGTATCGGGTATTGGGACTTGGAAGGCTCTGTGAACGAGTGCATTTGAAATCGTGAAACTCCGATACGCGATTTCTCGATCACCACTGAAGTGTGGGCCATAGGCGCCAGAGCATAGGATAGGTGTTGGAAGGTCGAGCCTTCCAAAAGGAGTCAATGCCAAGTGGCATCATGGATCGGAGAATCTAAGATCCTGAGAACGTAAGTTCTACGCATTCCAATTCCGTGAATTTCGAAACTCTGATAGGGGAAAGGACCATGGTCTTGTGGACTAGTAGGTCACATGCGAAAAGAGTTAGCTGGAGGGAGCTAAGGGGTGTAGAAAGTATCATCGCAGATCGGGAATTAGGGATCCGTGAGGTGAGTGATTTACGACCTCGCAAGTGTCGATTTCCCGACGGAAGCAAGGAACACGTGGGTGAATATTTCATCGGGTTTCGGGGAATTGGGAGACCCGAACCTGTGAGTGCAGGACTCACGATCACGCGAGGTCCAATTTCCCGATAGGGAAAAGGGAGATCATAAGGTGAGTCCTGTGGGTGTAGGAAAGTCTCGATAAGGGATTTGAAGAGTAATTCAGTTCTTCAGGGCGAAGGAAGAGAAGGTCCTGGTGGGAGCGGACGTGCCCTGGGTGGCGCATTGGCATCAAGTCGTATCAGAGCGAGAAAATTTCTCTGTTTTCTATAGCAAAGAAGAAAGGAAAATTTCACCATGCCACCAAGGAGAGAAAGACAATCAACCGTTCCAGAGGATAGGGGAAACCAGAGAGGAAGAGGGAGACAAGCACAGAATCCATAAATGGAGAGGCAGATACGTGATCTTCGAGCAAGATTAGAAGATATGGAAGCAACGCAGAGATGCACAGCCAGTGCTGGAGATCTGAGCGATTCCGAAGGTGAAGTTGAAGTTGAACAACAAGGAGAAGTTGCAGCCGAAGATGTAGCCAATGAGCGATTAATTAAAGCTATTGCCCGGATGAGTTCGAAAACAAAGATGGACATTCCAGCTTATGAAGGAAATCTGGATGCAGAAGAGCTTATAGATTGGATTAGATCTCTTGACACCTACTTCGATTATGAGGATAGCGATGATGATAAGAAGGTCAGACATGCTATCACCCGACTGAAGGGACATGCAGCATTATGGTGGGACGAGCTTCAAGCAGATAGGCATTCCAAAGGCAAGCAAAAGATCAAAAGCTGGGATCGAATGATTGCGAAGATGAAGGAAAAGTTCATCCCAAGGGATTATCAAATCACACTGTTCAGGAGGATGTAGAACCTGAGATAGAAGTTGATGACGGTGAAGGAGTATACTGAGGAATTCTATAAGATAAATATCAGAGCAGGTCATTGGGAGAGTGATGACGAAAAAGTTTCCAGGTATATGAATGGATTGAGATATGATATCCAGGACGAGATGAGTATGAAAACCATAAGAACGGTGGAGGATGTGTATCAGATGGCATTGAAAGCTGAGGAGAAGCTGAGTTGTAAGCCAGCACAGCGAGGTCGAGGTAGGAGCCAGCCAAAAGGTAAGTCAGTTGC
>ML796875.1:280091-298070 GCA_009831015.1 Picea engelmannii
TCAACACAACCCACATGGCATGACCATCCATTCAAACAATCCTTCATTTGAAGTGAATGTTTTTTTCCATTCATCTCCCTCTCTCATTCTTATTTGATGATATCCACTCTTCAATTCTATCTTGGAAAAATAGCTTTCTCCACTCAAACAATCCATTAAATCATCCATCATGGGTAAAGGGAATCTATACCTAATGGTGATCTTATTGATGGCTCTAGAATCTATACACATTCTCCATCCTCCATCCTTCTTTGGACTTAACACAGTTGGTACTGCACATGGGCTTAGGTTTTCCCTGACTAAACCTTATCCAACAACTCATGGACTTGATTTTTGACTTCCTCATTCTCTCTAGGTCTCAACCTATAGGCTTCTTTTTTTGGCAAACTATCTCCTAGAATAAGGTCAATATGATGGATTATACTCCTAATGGGTGGCAATGAGTGAGGTAACTCATCCACTACTATGCCAGCAAATTTTTCTAACAGTTATTGGATTTTTTCATGCAAATATTCCATACAAGTATTTGTAAGGATAACTCTAGGATTCCTCACTACAACAAACTATATTTCTCTTTATTTCTTGACTTCATTCAAGATTTCTTTTCTAGACATGAGGAGTATACTTGAACTAGCTTCCCTCTTTTGATCTTTTTCTTCTATTGGTAACAACATGTGTTTCCTACCATTATTTTCCAAGGTATAGGTATTCTTCCTCCCATCATGAATAACTTTTCTATCAAACTACCACAGTCTTCCCAATAAAATATGACAGAAATCCATAGGAATTACATGACATAATATTTCATCCCTATAACCTCCTATCTTAAATTCAACTTGGCATTGTTGAATTACCATTATTTTATGTCCTTTTTGCAACCATGATACCTTGTATGGGTTTGGATGTGCAGTTGTCTTCATCTCCAGTTTCTCCACCATCTATGTGGATACTAGATTTCCAGTGCTCCCACTGTCTATGATCACCTTGCAAACTCTATCTTTTGTCTTTCAAGTAGTTCTGAACAGACTTGTTCACATAATTGGTTCATCTACATCCTTCTCTGGTTTAAGAATAACTTTCTTCATCATGAGGTTCTTTCCTCCTTTTGCTTCCACATTCTTTTATTCTTCAGAAATGTGATCTTCTCCTCCTCCTTCTTTCTTTCTCTAGGGACATTCCTAAGACTTGTTCCCTAGTTTTCCACAGGCATAAAATCTAACTTCGCCTCCTCTGGTCTTCCTCATCCTTTGGAAAAAGAGGTTCTTCCTCCCTGTTGTCCTTCTTTAGAAATTCCATCTTTCTCAGGGTGACTATGTTGTTTTCAAGCTTCATGCTTTGGCTTCTAGAACTTCTCTTTGTTGGTTCCCTTACCTCTGCTTGAACTTCCTCATCTGTTTCATTGGCTTTGTTTCCTGGCCAATTTTTATTCATCTTTCAAAGCTGCTTGATAAGCATCCTCGACATTACTAACCGACATCATGCTAATTTACTCTTGGATTTCATATCTCAGTCCATTGATATACTTGGTTGTTTTTTCATCTTCATTCTTTTTCTATCCAGTCTTGTTGTTCAGTTTGTAAAATTCCTCAGTGTACTCCTTCACTGATAATATTTTATGTTTCAGGTTCTACAATCTTCTGAACATATTGATTTGCTAATCCTTCAGGATAATTTTTTCTTTTAGCTTGGCTACCATCCTATCCAGTTTTTAATTTTTTCTTACCCTTGATCGTGCATTCATCTTTCAGTTCATCCCACCATAGTGTTGCATGAACTTTCAACATTGTCACTACACCATATTATCTTCTTCGATATCTTCGTAATCGAAGTACTTGTTCATAGTACGTACCCAATCCAACAATTCTTGAACTTCTAAATTGCCTTCATACATTAGTACCTCCATTTTTTCTCCGGCTCCTATTCTTGAAGCAGATTTCAATAAGCGATATTGTGCAATTTCCTTTTCCACATTCTCTTCTACCTCTATCTTTTCGATCTTACCTTCACTCATATCTCCAGCATCTTTTTCTCTTCTCTGCGTTGTTTCCATGGAGTCCAGTTGCATTCTGAGACACCTCATTTCTTCTTCCATTTCTAGATTTTCTCTGTGTCTTCTGGGTGGCATGATTCGATTGCCTCACCTTCTAGTTCCTACAAATAGAAATCAAATTTTTGATGCCACAAATGATACCAAATTATCTCCTTTCTCCTTTGTCTACTATCTGCAAACAATTTCAATATTATCTCTTATACCACCTGATGCAGCCCCCCTACTCCCACGTAGGGATACACGACCTCTCCATCAAGGATATTTGATTATGGAGTCAAACGACTCTCTGAAACCTTGATGGTATCATTTWTTATTTAAACACAGGCCCTTTCGGCTTCCTAGTGCAGTTATAATGGCACCCACAACCTCCCCCTTCACTCTTGTGAAATCTCATAGTTACAACCTCCCCCTCCTTGATATGACCTTGGGAAATGAACTCATGTGACCAYGTGATTGGAGGCATGACCAAARGAGGTTTGAGATCAGACTACTTTTCGGCCCACAATTATCCTCGAGCCTCCACGTCTCCTTTCTCCAAAACCATGGTTTGGATTGTGGCCCTCCCTCAAGTTTTTAAAGTTTTCTCACTTTAGATCCTCGCAATGTGATGGGACCATTGATATCATTATATTGACTATGCTTTTGAAATTATGACTCAGATCTATCCCTTTCAAACCAGCAAATCAGATCTGATCTCTTTCAAATCAACAACTGTGAATTTTTTTGGAATTCACAAGTCTCAAACTTTCCTTTCTTTCATACGTCAATCTTCTAGAGTCGATGATCTGTGAACACCTGTCCTTCTAAATTAGCAGCTCTGCCTCTACTTTGGGATTTTGACCTTTCAATTAGATCAACGGTCCTGCGGCCCCTTTCTCGATCAACGATTGAGATCTCCTTCGGGTATCCGAACTTCTGAGATCTCAAATCTCGAACTTCACTTCCCCTCGAAGTACATAGGATTCTACCATGTGTCCTCTTGAATCGAACGATTGAGGCTTACTTTGGGCCTTTACCCGAAATCTATAGATTTATGCGACCTGTACTCTGGATTTGAGGGTTGAGGATTTCTTTGGGTATTTACCCAGAATGCATGGATTTATGCCACATCTCCCTTAATGTGATGGCTATGAATTACTTTGGGAATTTACCTAAAGTCCACAAATTTATGGCACATCCCTTATGGATCAAATGGTCCAGATTCACCTCGGATGATCAGACGCTTGAGATTTACTTCAGACGATCTGATGAATCAAATCTACTTTGAATGATTGGACGATTGATATTTAATTCTGATATCCATCTCTATGGGCTTTGGGAGTTTCAACTCTCAACTAAAACTCATGAAGTGATTTCTCTAGAGTTCACGATCTGTTGCCACATGTCTCTCTGGATCTGACGATCCAAATCTCCTTTGGCTCTCTGGGCTTTGAGAGTTTCAATTCTAAAAATTTTCTTCCTCTTGAAACTCATGGTATTCTGACACGTATCTCCTCATGATCAATGGTCCAGATTCTTCTCCTCATGATGAGTGGCCTCAAATTACTTCGGCTATTCCACCTCTTCTTGATCCATGAACTTCCAAATTTTTGGATCTCACACCACCTGTCACCCTTGACAATGGATGGTCCCAAACTACTTTGGGACTTTGGAACTTTGGTAACTTATCTATCTTGCATGTGCTAAGCGCTAAGGCTCATGCACTTTTCTTTGATTAGACGATTGTTGGTCCTCTGTGTTGTGCTCCAACAACTATTGTCACTCCTCCTCCTGATCTTCCAACTTCCTCTGACTTAGAAGGCTTTGTCGTTGTTCAAAGCTCTCGACCTTTACTCCTCCTATGAGTCTGTCTCTTTGACCTTGTCTACGTTTCTGAAAAAAACTATCTCTTCTGAGCCTGATCTCTTTGAATATCTTCAATTTTCCATTCACTCCTTGTGTTCTCATGATTTTGATAACTCAGATCGAAGTATTTCTTGAAATTAAATTATTCTCTCCCCCCTGGAGTTCCTCTGTTCTAGTTCTTCAATTCTTAGTCACTCCTTGATGTTGTGCACTCCTTGCACCTGGTCTAAGTTTCATTTGTTCTCTCTGAACTCCTCTAAGTCAATCACAGACTTTGTCGACACACTCCTTGTGTACGAGATGCACACCTTGCATACGAGTTCCAGAAGAGAAACAATTGAAACTTATCCTATTTCATCACAAACTCATATGATCAACTTCTTAACAATAATACATGAACGAAATGAACTAAATCACATGCGCAAAATCTAACATCCATTTAATCATTCATCAAAATGAACACACTCCAAGGATTTGGTACAATTTTGTTTGTTCTATTCATTCATGGAACAATTACATAATATAGCAGTTCTTCACTGCATCTTCCTTCTACTCTATTATGTTGTGCTTGATTTTCCTATCTCATCATACTTTTACAATGCAACAACAACTATATAAGGATTGGCTCCATGAGCTCTTGTTGTCCTTTTTACAACCTATCCTATCAAGTCATAGCATTTACCTACTTTGTCCTATTACAATAACTAACAGTTATTTCCAGATAGGAGCCAACACTCTATATCTGCAACTCCTTATAGTCTTATACGACTTTACAAACACGACATATTTAAAAATGCTTATTTCAAAAATATCTCAACAACTTGATTTATTTATGAGTTAAATGTTGATTTGAAACTCTGTCATGTTGATATGTCATATCTTTTCCTCCACGCTTGCATCTTTGACTTTGAAGGAGATGCTCCTGCATCATTTATGGAAAGATATTTTTCCTAAGTTAAGTGCACTATGTACTGTTTTGAATATCTCATACAATTATGTTTATGTAATGCCATGAAATTGTTTAAAATGGGGTTCACGGTCCCTATATTCCATTCTCAATTTTAGTACATATTTTTGGTTCGAAGAGGGCCTCGTCTTCTCATGCCATAAATCTTGAACTAGTCCCTTAACTGCTCCAATTAACTTCATGTCAGAATGAGGTAGCCTTCCAGTGAAGGCCCAAAAATTTGTTGGGTCAAGTGTGTTAAGGCTATATCGTATATGAGAATACTTTCTAAGGGTTTTGACATTGCATTTAAAGAGGTGAGAGGTTTTTTTTAGAAAACAATGTTTTCTTCTTATCTTGCTAACAATTGAATGGGACAAGACACGTAAGGATGAATTGTAGTATTTAGAACAAGACTTCTTACCAATTCTTTGAAAAGACTCTAGAAGGTTTCTAACAATATAATGAATTTTTTCTACACTTTTGAATGTTTTAATGCCTAAAATTCTCCTAACAATAGTCAAACTTCTAAATTTTAACAAAGATAAAAAAATAAATGACATTTAGAAGCATCATATTTTGGTTCAAAATATTCTTGAATTGTTTTATAAGAGTGATAAAGAATAGTACAGGTAGGTAACTTACCTTCAAGTGATGCTAGACTACTTAAATCGACCTGAATTCTTTTAGTAATTCTTCATCGTACAATGCTCAATATAGGTAGGGACGATGAACCCCTATTCTAGCACTCTTGACCTCCTTGTTGTGGATTTAACAATGTTTCATTTATTTCCCCTTCAATCATTGATGGATCAAATGTAGGAGGAGAGTAGACATGGGATTGTCTAGTTTCTAGAACATTTGACTGTTGAAGAAGAGATTGCACCATAGGACCTTCTTCACCACAATGTTGGACACCAATTGCACCTCTAATTTAATCCATTGTATAATTAACTCCAAGCAAATCCTCCATCATTTGGTCATCCACAAAAAATTGTCTTCGTGAGATATTGTTTGGATTTCTCTCTAATGAACTCTTGTGCTTTGCTTCTAGTGATGGAGGAGAAACAATAGAGGCATCTATTCCTCTATAAATTGGATTTCCCTCTTCTAAACTCCTACACTTTGACATGCGTAAATTTTATTTTTCTATTTCTTCTTCTACCTTTTCAATTGGTTTCTTTTTCTCGAGGACATTATTTCTCAAATCCAGTAGTTCCTTATGTTTAAAGATAAAAATTGACTTCCAAACACCCACCACAAATTTGTCTTTGTATTATGTAATAACGCACAACCAAGTGGATAATTTGTTTTTTGTATTACAAAAGAAGACACATCTAATAATTCCAATTCCAATTTCACTTGGACAAATTTGTCTTCCAATTCCAAGAATACACTAGAAGATAAAAAAAACAATTTGAATTGCACTTGGAAAAAATTGTCTTCCAATTCCAAGAAGACAAAAGAAGATACAAGAAAGAATTCCAATTGCACTAGGACAAATTTGTCTTCCAATTCCAAGTAGACACAAGAAGATACAAACAACAATTCCAATTTCACTTGGACAAATTTCTCTTCCAATTCCAAGAATACACAAGAATATACAAACAATAATTCCAATTGCACTTGGGAAAATTTGTCTTCTAGTTCCAGGTAGACACAAGAATATACAAACAAAAATTCCAATTGCACTTGGACAAATTTGTTTTCCAATTCAAAGAAGACATAAGTAGATACAAACAATAATTCTAATTGCACTTGACAAAGTTGTTTTCCAAATTTTCCTACAATGGTCTGGAAATAGCAGAAAAGTCACTATGAATGTAACAAGAACACCAAAATAAGTAAAACCAATCTGTGCGGGCTATTTTTTTCTGAAGTTGTCATATATTTTTGTTTTCCATGAGATAGAGGAGGTGGGGTGTGATTGGCACCAAACAATTCCTAGCAGGAATGTGCACATGTTACTAGAATGTGTGTGCACTAAAGAATGTGTGCATTCTAGGAATGCATGCATGTTCACTCTAAGCATAAATGACAAAAAACTACAACTCATTCAATTCATAAGAGCATGTGTGTGCTATTAATGCAACAAATATAACATTTAATATACAACAAACCTATTTTTGAATAGAGATGTATAGGGGTATGGGAACAACTAAGGCCTAAGGGGTTAGGATTGAAAGTGTTTTCAAGTATAAAGTAATGGTTAAAGCACCAAGATGTGGGTGCAAGGGTCATACAAAACGTATATGCATAGTGCACTCAGGGCTCAAGTGAAGAGATAGTTAAGGATTGGGTACCAGTTAAGCCTAGTATTAGATGGAGCTAGAGGGGTCTATGTCATGGTCTATGTCAAGATATAGGTCAACATCTAAATCTAAATATATCTCTATGTGGTGGTATAGGTCATGGTTTATTTCAAGCTCTGGGTCATCGTCTAAATATAGCTCTAGATCTATGTCCTGGTCTAGGTCATGATCTAGGTCTATGTCATGATCTACATCATGGTCATCATATAGGTATAGGTCATGCTCTAGTTCTTTTCATGTCTAGGTCTTTCTATGTTTAGGTTTAGGTCTAGTTCTTAACATGTCTAGGTCAATGCCATTTATTTCATTGCAATGCAGGGAGGCGGGATGCAGAGAGAGGAAGAAGGAGACTATGTTAAGGGGAGAGGGGAATAAAAAGAGAGTGAGGGATAGGGAGAGGGAGGGTAGAGAGTGAGAGTATGGGGGGTATATTTCATGGTCTATGTCAAGCTCTAGGTCATTGTCTAACTCTATATCTAGCTCTATGTTGTGGTTTAGGTCATGGTATACATCAAGGTCTAGGTCATTGTCTAAATCTAGATGTATCTCTATGTCGTGGTCTAGTTATATATAAAGGTCTAAATATTGGTCATCATATATATATATAGGTCATGCTCTGGGTCTTTCTTGTTAAATTTGGCATCATCAACAGTCATTCTCCATTGAGAGGCCATATGGGCCACCCTGAGGCTAGCCAGGGAGATTTGGAGAATGAACTAGTCTTGTGAGGTATTGACAAAATCTAGGGGGAACGTACAACCTCTATGAGTCAAACCAAAATTTAGGATGAATGAGATTCTATTTGAGTCTAATGAAAAATTCAGGGAGAAAGTACAACCTCTCTAAGCATAGACAATCTAGTGCAAAAGTCAGGGGGAACATACAACCTCTATGAGCATAGAAAAACTAGTGCAAAAGTTAGGGGGGATGTACAAACTTTGTGAGCCTAGTCAAGCCTTGTGATCCATGAGAAAAATTCAAGGCATCTAGAAAAAGTTAGGTTGAATATAAAATTCCTATGAGCTAGAAAAAAACGATATTCATAATATTGGAAATGATATAAATGTATTGACCTAGTGAGTTGGCACGTGTAACATTATCCACCATGATGAGAATTTTGAAATTCCTTGTAAAGCATCAAGTTGTAACTGAAGTCTCAAGTCTAGTTCTATTTTAGAACTAAAGTGTAATGCTGAGTTGTAACTAAAGTCTTGAGTCTAGTTCTATTTTAGAACTAAAGTGTAATGTTGAGTTGTAATTGAAGTCTCAAGTCTAGTTCTATTTTCGAACTAAAGTATACCAGTCTCAAGTCCAGTTCTATTTTCGAACTAAAGTGTAATGTTGAGTTGTAACTGAAGTCTCAAGTCTAGTTCTATTTTTGAGCTAATGTATACCAGTATCAAGTCTAGTTATAAGTTCGAACTAAAGTATGAAGTTGAGTTATGATTAAAGAATGCAAACAAGTTATTATTTCGATCCATTCACTTTTCCTCTTCATCCTATATAAGCAGAGGTAGACCCCTCTATTCAACAAAGTTTATTATGTAGTTTAGTGGTGAAGCAATAGAAAATCATATTAGTGATAAAGAAGCATACCAAAGAAGCATATCAGTGTTGTATATCAACAATAGAGGCTACATATCAGAGGCGTATATCAACAACATATCAGTGTTGTATATCAACAATAGAAGCAACATATCAGATGTGTATTTCAGCAAGGTCTCTTAGGTATTTGTCAGGTCAGAGTGATATTGGTAAGATCTTTAAGTGCAGAACATTCATGGTGGATATTTTTAAGTGATATTACATTATTAATGCAATAAAGGAATATAGTTTGCTGGGTTTTTTCTCCCTGTACAGGGTTTCCCCATGGTATATGTGTTGTGGATGTGCATGCTTACTTATCTACATAGTTATTTCTATTCGATTATGATTTGGTATTGTTGGAGTGTATTAAGATGGAAAAAAAGTATTGAAGAAAATAAAAGAATTAATCCACATAATAAATCAAGCTCATAATTTAACATGGTATCACAGCTTAGGGTGTGTTAAACGTGTTGAAGTGAAACAACATGTAGACACAAATCCAAGCTAGATTGATTAAGTTTCTAGTGCGAGCTCCATGACATCGCCCATTTTAGTCAGGGCTAAGGATAGGCTCGAAGGAGCTACCAAATTCAATGTGTGGAAGCTTCGGATAACAAATATCTTGTAGGAGCATGATCTTGAGAAGTATGTGACCATAGTGGTGGAGGAACCCATGAATAATTAAAGAAGAACACTCAAATTTAGCATCAATATTCAAGGGAAAGAAGAAAGGCACTTTCCATAAAGGCTCCCAGAGAAAGCCAAATGCCAAAGGTACATTCAAAGGAAAGAATATTGTTACATCTAAGATTAAATTATTTAGTTGTAATAAGTTGGGTCATTTTTCTAAAGATTGTTGGTTTAGAAAGAAATATCCAAGGAAAGGGAAACATCATGCCTTAACTGTTGAGGATCATGAATCCAAAAGAAATAAGAAAAGTCCTTCTAATGAGAAAGAAAATAGAAAAGAGTATTACCTAGATTCAACCTTATCCAGTTCAATTTTCACAAGGCCGAAAACTTGGTTAGTAGATAGTGGTGCATCAAAGCACGTGATAGGGTTCAAGGAGATCCTCTTAGATTTTGAGAAAAAATATTTTACAGAGCATGTTGAGCTTGGGGATGACAAATGTTACAAGATAGAGGGAGTAGGATCTATTTCCTTCATATTGGAATATGGGGCTAGATTTCATGCTGATGAAGTATTATATGTTCCATGGATCAAGAAGAATCTACTATCAGTTGCAACCCTTGAGGACAAGGGATATTGGGTGATATTCAAGGACACGAAGGAACTACTATGGGATAAACATAGCCACTTAAGTACATCATAACCCATTGGAACTTGCAGTGGAGTACTGTACATCGTGTCTGGACAGTCACTTTCAGCATTGGCTCATGATGCGACTAGCTCCAGCGAGTTTTGGCCTAGAAGAATTTGACATATTCATTACAAAGCTCTTCTAGACATACATAACATGTTATGTGGCATGCCCTCTATTTGTCTTAGTAAAAATTAAATTTGTAAGGGATGCATCCTAGGTAAAAATATAAAGAAACAATTTCCTAGTAGTGACAACAGATCTCAAGGAATCTTAGAGCTAGTTCATTCTGATGTATGTGGTCGTATGCCATCTCACTTACTTAGTGCTTGTTTGTATTATGTGATTTTTTTTTATGATTACTCAAGAAAATGTTGGATATATTTCCTTAAAGCTAAAAGTGACACATTTGATAAATTCAAAGAGTATAAAGCCTTTATTGAAAAGCAAACAGGGAAACACATCAAAATCCTTAGAAAAAACAATGGAGGAGAGTTTGAATCTCTCCAGTTTGAGGATTTCTACAATTCATTAGGAATCAAGAGATAGTTGATCGTGCCATATAACCCTCAACAAAATGGAGTTTTTGAGAGGAAAAACAAGACAATTTGTGAGGCAATGAAAGAAATGATGTTTGACTAGGATCTGCCAAATTCTTTATGGGACAAAGCTACCTCCACTGCCGTGTATATTCATAACAAGTGTCCACATGTTATCTTGAAGGACAAGACTCCTGAAGAGGTCTTCTAAGGGATCAAACCTGAAGTAGGGAATCTAAGGATATTTGGGTGTCCTGTGTATATTCATGTCCCTAAGGAAAAGAGGACAAATATGGAACCCTTAGGCAAGAAAGGAATTTTTGTGGGGTACAGTGAGAACTCCAAGGCTTTCAAGATTTATGTACCAGGTCAGAGGAAAATAGAGGTAAGAAGAGATGTGAATTTCCATGAGGAAGTGACATTTAATAAATCTAGAGAATTTCAAAAAGAATCAGAAGCAATTCAGCCAGCTTCACCCTCTTTTGAAAATGAAGAGTCAGATGATTAGAAGGAGGAACCTTGTGAAGGGCCAAGTAATCATCCCCTAGAACCTATTGAAGTGTTATAAAGAAATCTTGAAGAACCTCCAGCCAAAATGAATCCATGGTGGCTTAAATAAATAATGTAGGAAGCATAAAGGATAGCTTCTCCTAAAGGAACTTTTAGGGAAAGGAAGAGGCCTTATAGGTTTGGAGGCTATGTTGCACCAACGAGAAACATTAGTGATTATGAAACTTATTCATTTTAATAAGAAGATAAATTACAAGTATGGAAGGATTCCATTCTTGAGGAATACATGTCTATTATAAAGAACAATTTTTGGGACATTGTGCCAAGACCAAAATACAAATCAGTGGTTTCTTCCAAATGGATCTATAAGATCAAACATGCAGATGATGGAAGTGTGGAAACATTCAAATAAATATTTGTAGCCAGAGGCTCCACTCAGAAATAAGGAATCGACTATGAAGAGAATTTTTCCCCTGTAGCCAGGTATACCTCCATTCAAACTATTATTTCTTTAGCTCCAGTTCTTGGTTGGAAGCTACATCACATGGATGTAAAAACAACATTATTGAATGGAAATATTGAACATGAGGTATTTATGGAGCAACCAGATGGTTTTTTACTGCATAATAAAGGAACTCATGTATGGAAGATAAGGAAGGCCTTATATGGTCTTAAGCAGGCTCCCAAAGTTTTGTATGAAAGGATTGATGGATTTCTTAAAATTCCAGGCTTTTAGAAAAGTGATGTTGATGCAAATATGTACTTCAAGGTAAGAGGTAACCAACCTATTATACTAATATTGTATGTTGATGATCTCTTTCTAACAGGAGATGAAGGGAGAATAGCCGGGTGTAAGAGGGAGCTAACCTCAGAATTCGGGATGAAAGACTTAGGATTGATGCATTACTTCTTAGGATTGGAAGTATGGCAAAGATAGGGCGAGATATTTCTGGCACAAGGAAAATATACAGTGGATGTACTAAGTAGGTTTGGTATGATGGATTGCAAATCCATGTCTACTCTTATGGTTTCCAACCTGACAAAGCTACATGATTCTAATATAGGTTCAGATTTGGTGGATCCCACCATGTATAGGAAAATGATTGGATCATTGATGTACATGATCCACACTAGGACAGATATATGCTATGCAGTGATGGAAAAGAGTCAGTTCATGACTGAAGCGAGATAGAGACACTAGTGTTATGGGACTTATCGGTAAATGTGGACATATATATATATATCTCGAGATCCACCTAGATATAGAACAAAACAAAATATAATATGATGCTTTCCCTAAGCTCTAACCATTGAGTTTTCTATCTACAAGAGATGGGTAACATATCATTTAAATATCACCTCCTCTTTTCATTGCCATCCTAGATTCACTCCAGTGCTCCTATGATATTGAATCTGCAAGGGAACAAAACCCAACCAAGGTGAAAGCAATATAATATAATCAACGAAAACTTATGCATGTGATCAAGGAATCATACAATAAAACAAAGAAAGTTTTATGGGAAAGAAACATATCATTGTATCATATTAAAATGAAAGTGTAGATTACAACCAAAGCCTTGATGTTGCAAGGTCCCCTCAAGTAGAATTCCTCATCCAATTCAATATTAATCTTTCTTGAATCAACCTTAGCCTTTTCCATGAGAAATAGCTCTTTATATATGGGAAAGATATATGGTTGAAGAGATTAGGATGATCCCACTATTACACATTATTTTCGTCAACCTTATGACCATTAATGATGTAAACCTATCTATTGCCTGCAGAGGGGTCAGTGGCATGAATTCCTAAAGAAAGAAAAGAGAATAACTTTCACTGAGAGAAGAGGTTGTATTTTCCTTTGTAAAAACCCTATTTTGGAGGATTTCCACAGGTTTCTATATACACAAGGTGTGGAAATGCCTAATTTTCGAAGGTTTCTCTATATCTAGGCTGCGGATTTTCCACAGGCTGCACTATAGCTAGGGTGCGGCGGCCTCCTGTATGTGGGAAAAACTAGCATCTTCTAGATGCTTCTAGAAGGAGAATCTTCTATGGTGAGGTGGCCTCTGAACGGTTTGGATCTTACTCGCTTTCATGATTTAGTGGGATCATCCTAACCTGCTTACCTTATCCTCTTCAACTTATAAAAGGACAGGAGCTCTCATGGAGAAATTTAGTTGCTTTTGGAGCTTGGCTTTTGTATTTGGATTGAGCTTGGGAAATCTAGATTGGTTATGGCTTTGAGATTTTCTTTGTCAAGATATATTGTGAGTAGCTATTAGATCCATGGTATCAGAATCCTTGGAGAAAGAAGTGTGTGGGAAGCAAGGAACTGTCGGAAGGAACCTAACAACATCAAGGAATTTGGTTGTATCTTTCTTCCACATTATATAATACAATGGCATGTTTGTTTCTCATAAAATCATTCACATTTTATTACATGACTCCTTGATCACATGTTTAAGTTTTCATTGAATCTACTATTGTTGCTTTCACTTTGTTTGGTTTATTTCATTGCAGATTTGATCTCATAAAAGCATCGAAGTGAAGCAGGGACAACAAAGATATAAGGAAGAGATATCTAAAGATATGGCATCCATTCCTTCTTTGGTAGTAAATTCAATGATTTTAACTTAGGGAAAGCATCATGTCCTATCTTGTTTTGTTCTAGATCCAGGCGGATCTAGGGAGATTAGTTTATGTCTGCATTTATAGATTTATCCAACAACAAAATTGGAGACTCCACTCGGGAACAAATTGTTTTCCTAGTTTGTCTTGATTTCTTGATTTGATTGCCTGGTTTCTATTTTTTTAGTCATTGGGAGATCCATCTTGAACCCCTGACTGATTAAACCACACTGGAAAAACCTTCTTATTTTTTATTTTTTCATTTTTACATTGATTTTCACACCTTGCTTTGAGGGATAATGCGATGATTTAGGATTTCCACACCCTACCTGTTTAGACCAGTGTATAAAATCCACACCCTACCCATATATGGCCTGCGGAAATCATGGATTTCCGCACTTTGTTAGTCTACAACTTGCAAAAATTGTGAAAATTTTGATTTTTGATGGTTTTTTCCTTACTTGGACCTTGGATTTGGTTTTGGGGTGGATTTTTGGGTTTGATTATGATCTTTTTATAGTCTGCTTGATAGCTTTGAATGTTCCTTCAACCATCTGATTTTTGGGTTCTTCTCCCTTCTTTCTTTAGGAATTCAGGCCACTAACCCCTATGAAGGAAACATATAGGTTTACATCAATACTGGTCATAAGGTTGATGAAAATAATGTGTAACACCCACCAAATAAAAGAATCGAGTAGGATCCCAACCATACATATGTCACCTCATATTCTAGAACTTTCGTGAAGTTTGACCTTTTCTTAGCCTTTTGACATCGTCACACCCTAGCTGTACAACAACCTTTGGAGATGTCTCAAACCAGCTTTAGGGCAAAGGGTGACAACTAGACATCATTGCATCCTTCTTATGGTGCATCCTATGATGAACCTACTTAATAAGGTTTTTTAGAAGAGAAATCCAGTCACTTTCCTCATGAATACATGCTCTTTTGGGAACATGAACACATATTGTCAATGGATCACTAAGATGACCAAAATAATGTGTAACAACTGGGTGGAAGCAAAGCACATATTGAGATATCTCAGAGGGAATATTACTTATGGTCTGAGATATACATCCAGTGGTGGTTTATTTCTGCATGGGTATGAAAATGTTGACTGGGCAGGAAGCCTAGTGGATTAGAAGAGTACTTTTGGATACTACTTTAGTTTAGGATCTGCAATGATCTATTGGTCAAGCTAGAAGTAGTTATCCATTCCACAGAGTAAAATAGAGGCTGAGTACATTGCAGCAAGTGATTCCATAAAGGAAGCAGTATGGCTCAGAAAATTGGTTTATGGGTTGTTTGATGATAAGCTCGAGACGAAGGTGGTTAATTTTGATAGTTAATGTTGCATAAAATTGATAGAGAACCTAGTATTTCATGACAGGTCAAAAAATATTGGCATGAGGTACCACTACATACGATAATTGGTCCAAAAAAAATGTAAAGTTACAATACATAACCATGAGTGAGCAGGTACTTAATATCCTGACTAAGCCTATGACCTCGAGACAATTTGTGCAACTGAGAGGCAAGCTTGGTGTGGCTTAGAATCAATCCCTTGCTGAGAGGGAGTGTTAAATTTCGTAGCATCAACATTCATTCTCCAATGAGTGGCCATATGGGCCACCCTGAGGCTAGCTAGGGAGATTTGGAGAATCAATTAGTATTGTGAGGTATTGAAAAAATCCAGGGGGAAAGTATAAGCTTTGTGAATCAAACCAAAAGTTAGGATGAACGAGATGCTATGTGAGTCTAATTCAAAAGTCAAGGGGAACATACAACCTCTATGAGCATAAACAGTCTAGTGAAAAAGTCAGAGGGAATGTACAACCTCTGTGAGCATAGACAGACTAGTGCAAAAGTAAGGGGGAATGTACAACCTCTATGAGGCTAGTCAAGCCTTGTGAGCCATGAGAAAAATTCAAGGGATCTAGAAAAATTTAGGTTGAATATAAAATTCCTATGACATAGAAACAAACAATATTCTTAATATTGCAAATGATATAAATGTATTGATCTAGTGCATTGGCATGTGTAACATTATCCACCATGAAGATAATTTTGAATTTCCTTGTAAAGAGTCGAGTTGTAACTGAAGTGTCAAGTCTAGTTCTATTTTAGAACTAAAGTGTAATGTTGAGTTGTAACTGAAGTGTTAAGTCTAGTTATATTTTATAACTAAAGTGCAATGTTGATTTTTGACTGAAGTCTCAAGCCTAGTTCTATTTTCAAACTAAAGTATAACAGTCTCAAGTCTAGTTCTATTTTCGAACTGAAGTGTAATGTTGAGTTTTGACTGAATTCTCAAGTATAGTTCCATTTTCGAACTAAAGTATACTAGTATCAAGTCTAGTTATAAGTTTGGACTAAAGTATGAAGTTGAGTTATGATTAAAGCATGCAAACAAGTTACTATTTTGAGTGATTCACTTATCCTCTTCATCCTATATAAGCATAGGTCGACCCCTCTCTTCAACACAATTTGATATGTAGGTTAAGGGTGAAGCAATAGAGGAGAATTTCAGTGATAAAGAGTTAGCATACCAAAGAATCATATCAATGTTGTATATCAGAAATAGAGCCTGCATATTAGAGACGAATATCAACAGTATGTCAGTGGTGTATATCAACAATAGAAGCATCATATCAGAGGTGTATTTCAGCAAGGTCTCTTAGGTATTTGTCAGGTCAGATTCATCTTGGAAAGCTCTTTAAGAGAAGAACATTAACGGTGGATATTTTTAAGTGATCTTACATTATTAATGCAATAAAGGAATATAGTTTGATGGGGTTTTTCTCCCTGTACAGGGCTTCCCCAGGGTATATGTGTTGTTGATGTGCATTCTTACTTATCTACATAGTTATTGCTATTCGATTATGATTTGGTATTGTTGAAGTGTATTAAGCTAGAATCAAAGTATTCAAGAAAATAAAATAATTAATCCACATAAGAAATCAAGCTCATAATTTAACATTTCCATGTCTAGGTATTGCTATGTCTAGGTTTAGGTTTAGGTCTTGAAATATTTAGGTCAAGGCCATTTATTTCCTTGAGATGTAGGAAGGGGGGTTGTAGAGAGGGGAAGAAAGAGAGTGTGAGAGGGGGAGAGAATAAGAAAAAAAGAGTGAGGAATAGGTAGACAAAGAGGAGGGATAGAGAGTGAGATAAAGGGGGAAAAAAGAGGGTAGGGGTGTTAGATATATGAAATAAGGGAAAGGTGGGGAGAGTTGGGGAGAGAGAGGGATATAGGGACTGAGAGCGTGATGGTTATATGAAAGAGGTAAAAATAGAATGGGATAGAGATGGATGGTTTGACGGTGTGATAGGGTGGGAGAGGAATACCAATAGGGGGGTTAGAGAGAGAGAGGTGGGAGAGAGAGTGAGAGTGAGACTAGAAACAAGGAGGTAGAGAAAGAGGTGGTAGATGTAGGAGACAAATAGGGTAGAGATAGTAGGAGGGAGGTAAAAAGGGGAATATAAATGAGGAGAGAGACAAAGAGACAGAGGAGGAGTCTTGGCGGGGGGCTATAGAGAGAAGGGGGGGCGGGGAGGGGAGGGAGGAGGGAGATAAATAGATGGATGGAGAGAGAGGGAGAGAGGGAGAGAGTTTAAGAGGCAAGATATAGAAAGGGAGTCAAACATTGATTGTTAATAAATAATATCAAATAAACTATAAGATTATGATTATAATAAAATAAAAAGAAGAATCAGCGTACCATAATCATCATTAAATCATGTGATATCATTATTAAACCATAGGTGAATGGAGATATCCATAGAATATCATTATAAAAAAAGAGGTATAGGCATACTGCACTTATGGTTTAGGTGTGCATGGGATTAATGGTAGAGTATAGGTTATGTGTATGTTTAGATGGAGTTTGGGGAGTCTAGGTGATGTTCTAGGTCTATTTCATGTTCTAGGTCATGGTCATGTTCATATAAGTACTCATATAAGTAATCCATTGGAAGAAGAACAAAAACTTAATGCTCATCTTATAGGCAAGGCTACGTTTCTTTGTTGCACATATCCTGTATTTGTTGTGAGACATGCCTTGCCTTTAGATGGATAGAGAGATATGGAGGTAGAAATAGCGGCAAAGAGAAGGATGAAAGGAGAGAGAGAGAGAGAGAGAGAGAGAGAGAGAGAGATAGTGAGAGTAACAACAAGGAGAGAGAGAGAGTGAGATTGAGTGTGAGAGGAAGGGGGGATATTATAAGAGAGAGGTGGAGGGG
>ML796875.1:299610-322515 GCA_009831015.1 Picea engelmannii
GGGGAATGAGTGGGGGTGAGAGACAGTGCATGAGAGTGTGGAAGGGGAGAGAGAAAGACAAAGGAGAGAGGTAGAGACAAAGAGGGAGGAGGGGGGAGAGAGAAATACAAAGAGGAGGGGTAGAGACATAGTGTGAGAGGGATGAGAGGAATAAAGATAGAGCAGGTAGAGAGAGGGACAGTGAGAGGAAGGGAAGAAGATAGAGAGACATAGAAAGGGGGTAGAGAGAGAATGAGAGAAAGGAGGGAATACAAAAGTAGACAAAGAGAGGGAATATAGAGAGAAATAGGGGAAGAGAGACTAAGAGTGAGACTAACAACAAAGAGATAGAAAAAGGGTGGAATAGAGGTGGAAGAGATATGGGAGTGATGGAAAAAGGAGAAGAGCAAGAGAAAGAGAGAGAGGGAGAGTGGAAGAGGTGAGGATAGAGAGGGAGTGGGTGTGAGAGTCTAAGGCATGTGAAGGTAAGGTATATATCTAGGTCTTTCCATGCCTTCTGATGTCTAAATATTTCCATGTCTAGGTATTACAATATATAAGAGTGTGAGGGAGAGAGAGGGAGACATATAAGGGGGGGGTAGAGAGGGAGAGTGTGATAAAGAGGGGGGGGTAGATGTAGGAGAGGGACAAAAAACACATAAAAGGAGGCATATGTTTTTTTTAGGAGCGTGCATGTGTTCCTAGAGTGCGTGTGTGCATCATTGCACTTGAAGAAACAAATTCCAAGGAAAGACAGGAACTAGTCCTCTAATTTTTCGCCTAAATTTAAAGTTTTAAATGCATAATTAAATGTATTAAATGTATTAAATCTTGTAAGGATCAAGGAAAGTGGATTCATCTTCCTTTGTATAGGTTTCATGTGGAGTCACCTTTAATGGCTGACAGGTAGATACGTTTAGGGCTAGTTCGGACTAGTTTTCCATTGAATGTAATTGAATGCAATTCAATGTGAGTAGGTAGCTAGATGGAAGGCTCGAGGAGTCCCTCTTTTGTAAAAATTAATTGTATAAAAATTCATTAGTAAGTAGTAGTTGAGAGAGAGCGAGTTGAGAAAGATCTAGAAAGGAGAGAAGAGTTTATACTCAGTTGTAGTCTAGCCTTTGTAAATCTTTGTATAGAAGCATTCAAATATATTACAAAAGGAGTTTTTCTTGCATATGAGGTGTATGTGTTATTATTTGTGATGAATGGTTGTTTTCTTAATATTTTTTTGTTCTTTATTCATGTATGTTGTATATGTATGAATGTATGTTCCCTTTGCAGGAAGTAGAGAGAATTCCCTATCTATGGATTCTAAGAGTTCTAGGATCTTAGGATTGTGCAAGGAGTGCACATCAGAGTTAGGAAAACTCTGTGAAGCCAGTGCAAGGAGTGCACTTGAACTCCCTTTCGATTTTAGAGAATAGTGTGCCAGGAGGGGACACCAAAAATCTATGAATCCATTGCAAGGAGTGCACTTGAACTCCCTTTTGATTTCAGAGAAGAGTGTGCCAGGGGGGAAAATGAAATAAATTCATTAAAATCAGAGGAAGGGAGGACTGTGCAAGGAGTGCACATCAGAGTTACTGAACACTTTGAAGAAGATTTACCAGAGTTACTGAATACTCTGAGGGCTTTGTAAGGAGTGCATTGAGCAGGCACAAGGTGTGTGCAAGAACTCTAGTTCGAGTTCTATGAGAAAGTTTCCAAGAGGGCATACTAGAAGATAAATCTCAGGAGGAGCATTAAAAGTTGACACAGAGAGCACAAGAAGTGTGGAAGTGAACTTACAGAGTTCAGGTTTTAGGAGGTAAGTGTAAGGAGTGCACAAAACCAACACATTACTAAAGTGTTGGAAAAGATCGGGAGGAAGAAAGAAGAAGGGATAAGAGGGAACAAGAGATCATTTGGAGAGAAAAAGAGGGACAATCCCCTTAGAATATTGAGAAAGTATAAACTCAGGAGAGATAGTGCAATTGTGCATAGATGACCAATGAAAAACATGCACCATTCTAACACTTGGAAAGTGTTGAAAAACTCACAAGAAGACAAAGCGCAAGGTGAGCATAAAGAGGACTTATTTCAAAGTCCAGATCTCAGGAGTAGCAATGTACTTTGAAAAAAATAAGAGGTCAAGAAGGAAATCTTGCAGAGGAGAAGATCAAATACCAAAACCTTTGAAATTATTTGAGAAAAATCCTTCATTAGAAGGAAAGTGTAGCAACCACAAAGAGTATCTACAACTATCCTTAGATCACCTATCGAGAGTTATCTAGACTATTAGATTGAGTCCATATTGAAGAAGGAGTGTGAAAAGAGGAGAATAGATCCCAGTTGTTGGATCTAGGCGTGAGGATAGATAACCGTCTGATCTAGGTAAGTCGTGATGGGCCCTTCATTTTTGGATTAGAAGTTGCACAAGAAAGATTGCAGTCCCAACTTTGGTCTAGTACGAGTTGTGCAAGATGAAAAATAAGTTGGAAAACAATGAAAGGAAAAGTAACAGAAATCAGTTGCAAAAAGGATAGCACAATGCCAACAAGGAAAAATCAGTTGCAATAGAACAAGAAAGCATGTGAGATCAATGTGAGAAGACACAACTTATCTTATATATAGGGATGGATAGGACTATAAAAGACTTGTTGTTCTTGTTGTTGTCATGGTTGTAAAAGGTTCTCCCCTTGTTGTTGTTAGTATTACTAGGTCATTTTTTAGTCCTGTAAAGGTAATATGTACACCATTTTGGGAGATAGGGCTTTGAGACATGGGTCTAGAGCCAAAAGTCTTTAATACAAAATTACTTTGTATCTATGAGGTTGTATCTGATAAATATATAAGGATAATATATAAAGAAGGATCCAACATTTTGAAACATGTTGCATTATTCTGTGTTCGTGCTTATGCGTTGTATCTTTACAGTACTTATTTATGATTCATAAGTTCCATATGATGTGTCTTTTTATGAAATCTTTTCGCAGCCTTAGTAGTTTCAGTTCATGCATGTGTGAGATCAGATCTATTTGGTAGTTAGTTTGTCTTGTGCAAGATGAAGATGAATCTTGAAGGTTCTATGAACTCTCCTAAGTATTATCCTTCCCCTTCCCTATCCTTTCATCTTGGTTTTGCTTCGGGTGAGACTTATTCTTTTCAGAGGATATAACAATCACAATGCTCTAGACTACACAGTACCTTTTGTTGGTAACCTAAGAAGGAACTTGGTTTGATCAATCTTGCACCAAAAAAATGGTTATGTTTCTAGGACCTAAATTAAAAGGGAACCTGTAGGGAAGATGGTTTTGTGGATTCACAAATATAATATTAACCAATGGTGGGAAAAAAATTGTGATGCCATCATATGGAAAGAAGTGGTGATGAGAAGAAAATGTGTGAAAGATACTCGAGAGGCAGTATTTTACTCAGAAATATCGAGCGACTAGTACGAGATATTCTGGGTTAAGTTGTTGGAAGAACATTTTGATTGGATAGATAGGTTCCAAGAATCTCCAGAGTTCCAAGAATGAGTCAAGAGGACCTATACTTGGGATACATAAAATATTGTAGCACTTCATCGGCTTGATTGTCCAATCATGTGAGCGATTGATTCATGGGTCAGTACCACATTAGAGGGATACATTATTGAGTTTGCAGATGAGAATCACTAGTCTTTTTCATGAGCATAAGTGGATTTAAATAAAGACCCAAGGGAAAGAGGATTGAGAGAAATACCCATGTGGATTAAATTTTTCTTGATGGAAGAGAGGATACTGACTATGTCCTCGACTGAGATGCCAGCATAAATACCCTTGCTTGGGGTAGGGCTAGTTTTAGGTGGATTCATGGCCTAAGAGAGGGGGGCAGGGTTCTTTGAAAATGGGGGAAATGACAAGAAATGAACTCAAGATACAAGTGAGCCTTGAAAATATCTACCATAGTTGAGAAGTCGTGGCATAGTAAGATAAACAAAGCATCAAAACAGTCTGAGAAGTTGCACAAAGAAGTTGGAGTAGGAGAAGTAGAGGAAAGACATATATAAGAGTTGAAGAAGATGAGAAGACATGAAAGACTGACCATTCAAAGACTAAGTGAGAGAGAAGCGCAGAGAGAAAGAAGTCTCCAAGAGGGTGGACAAGAAGGAAATGGTGTAGAAGAAAGGGAGAAGGAATCTAACATGGATTTTGAAGAGGAAAGAGAAGATTCAACCATGATAATGGGAAATATCGAGAATTTGACTGAAGAGACCGCTCCAAAAGAAGAGAACGAGACCCCCCATATCAAAGAAACTTGCCCCAAAGCCAGTGGTGCCAGCCCTGAATCACCCATACCCCAAGCGTCTTCTATACAAGTGGTAAATTCAATACTAACTTCTTATGTTAATTATGTTCCAGTACAATTAGTTAGTCAATCACAACTGGGAAGTGTGAGTACAAGGAGGATATTGAGATCCCCTAATAGGTCGCAAGAAAGACCGTTAGGTTTTATTTTGATAGGAGAAACAATATCATCAATGATTGGTCATGCAGGAGGTTCTATTGCCCGATACCCAGAATTATGGGGTAAGGGAGATGAAGATGTTGAGCAACATTGGTTCTTGTGTGAAGAAATATGGAGGTCCAAAGGTACTCTAGATGCAAATAAGTTGGTTGATTTTCAGACTACCTTGAGAGCTCATTCTCTCAAATGGTACATGAAGGTTATTGAGGAAGGAGTGCCAGGAATGCAAGGTCAAGAATTCACACTTGACCAAGAATGGAAAAGGTTCCTAATGGATTTTAAGCTACCTCAGTTAGAACAACAAGCTCTGTCTGAGTTGTGTGAGATTCGGCAAAGAGAAGGTGAATCAGCCTAGGAATACAACCCAAAGTTTAAATATGTTACAAGGTGGTTATCACATCCAATTAATGAGGAACATCATAGATAATGGTATATTCAGGGACTGTTACCTCTGACACAGATTCTTTTAATGCAACATCGGATAGCCACTTTGACAGATGCCTTGGAAAAATCAATGAAGATTGAAGTCATGGAAGGATATCCTGGGATCCTGAGAGTGACAAGAGCCCCAACAAATTAATATTTGGCACAACTACAAGGGAAAATATCATCTCTTACAGAAAAAATTCAAGAATTGAGGATACCTAGATCGGGATGATCACAGGTTTGGTGTACCGGATGTTACACAGAAGGACATCATGTAACCGAATTTCCACAAATGAGGGGAATGGGACCTCCTCAGAATCTTATGGGACCCTCTCCATGACTGATGAGAATATTTGTGCAAGTATCTACGAATTTATCATTCCATAACCCGACCCCATATCATGCTTTTCCAGTGATCCAAGCAACACCAACAATTGAGTATTGTGAGATATTTTGAATCTATGGGCATGGGTCAAGACAGTGCCCCATTATTCATAAGTATTCAATAGTACCAGATATGGTACACTATGATTTTTTCACATCTACCAGATATACCACTAACAAGTGTAGAGAATTGGATGCACTTGTGGATAGGTTGGATTGAACAACATTCAGGGTGAATGAAACCCCTCAAGGATTGGGAAGAGGTCAAGGAGGTGGAGCTGGAGGAGAAGTCAGAGGAGGAATAACCTGGGGAAGAGGACCAATAATATGTTACAACTATGATGAGAAATCCCATATGGCTAGAGACTATCCTCATTCGAGGTGGCGATGGTGCTCTCACAGAACCAATGGGCACACAACTGAAGATTTCCCAGAACTAATCGCAAAATGGGAAGATCAAGCACGTCAACAAGGAACTAACCTCATTAGTTTAGAAATCAAGAGATTTATTAGAGGACAATTTTCTAACCTTAATGTCATCACTCGAGGAGGGGCAAAGACTGGAGATGATGCTGACAATTTTCCTTAGATCCAGAAGGAAACACCTAAGGAAGATAGGTATGATCCTATGAAACATAAGTTGTTATTTAAAAATGCCATAGAAGTATTTCAAAATATCCCCATCCTAGAGATGCAAGGGAAACCCTCTCAACCTATTGTTTACCCAAATATTGTGCAAGTCCCTGCTTCACCCCTTGCACCCAAAAACCCTATAGTTATGACGAGATAACCTAAGAAACCACAAAATGTAGTCGACCTATGGTTTCAGTTACTTTATGATATTCTTGGGAATGACCAGTTAACAGAAAAGTTGCACAATGCGCTACACATATTTTTAGGAAATTAGGAACCCACAGAAAAACTAATAAGGACTAATCTTCCCGAGAAGAATGCTCAGAGAGTGTAGAGAAGGAAAGTACAAACTGGAAAAGAATTCAGACTAGTAGCCCAGCTAGACGAATTTGAAATTAAGGATGTTATGTTAGATGTAGGATCTGATGTTAACATACTTCCTAAAAAGACTTGGGAATCCTTAGGAAAAACCCAGTTGACATGTTGCCCAATCCAACTAAGTATGGCGAACCAATATTGTGTTTTCCCAATAGGAAGACTGGAGTGAAGATTGTAGATGATTTTGAGTTGATTGAGATTATGGGGGATAAGGACCCTTATCCTACCCTACTTGGTATTGATTGTTCCTATGACAACTATGCAGTGAGCGAACTAAATAAATACACTATTACATTTGAGGTATATGGAATTAAGGTAGTTCAACCCTTGGATCTGTATATAGGCCCTAGATATACAGAGCCAATGGATAACAATATGTAGGGAGAAGATTTGGATCAGTTGTACACTGTAACAACATGAACAAGAGAACATTACATAAATCCTACTACTAATGGATCAGTAAGTTGGAGGAGTATACAATCAGTGTATGAAGATTCATAACTAGCAATTAACAGTTGGAATCAAGACTCGTATGAAATATTCTCAAGGATATGCGCAACTGTCATGGAAACTAGATGGGTTGGAACCAAGGTCAGAGAAAACCCAGTATATGATGGTACCTCAAGACTTGACATTTTTCTTCTCAACGTGTAAAAAAAGGTAGAAGAGGATCAAAGGATCTCCATACTGAATTTATCCATCCAGGACACCCCTGTGAGATGGTGGGCCAATCACAAAGATTTACTCAAAAATTGGGACGATGTGAAGCGAGCTATCAAATATACATTTCAGGATAAGGAGCAGTCGAAATCAGAGATGCAGACAGATTTCCAAGTTCCATAACTTTTCAATGGACAGTCTGATCCTAAAGAGCATATTGAATAGTGTGTGACATAGTGGAAAGTTGCAGAAATACCCTCTCACTTCTGGGTTCAAGTATTTCCCCACTCACTAGGTCTAGTCCTAAAAGCTTGGTTCATGCATGAAGAAACGAGAAGATAGACCAGCAACTAGAAAATTTTGGCAGATCACTTTTTCAAGTACTTCTCATTTACAAGTAAGTACCCTCAGCTTTAAGTAGTCCTACAAAGAATTGAATAATTCCTTTTTACATACAATAGTAAAATAAAATCAAACCAAGTGGTATGTGCAAACCATAGCCAAGAACTTCATACTAAACTACACCTAACCCTAGACAAGAGATCTATAGCATGTTATAAGATTGAGAAGGATTTGGAAAGCCCAGATGATTTAGAAGAATTGAGAAACTTAGCAATTAAAGAAACAGAGGGGAAGAGAGTAATCTAGAACATCATACCCAATCAGACTAATGGTTCTTATAATCACCCATTAAAGTTGCGCAAATTAAATATAGGGACGGTTAGGCTCCAATCTACTGATGTAAATTAGAGTGCAAATGATTGTCAATCCGGTGTTTGTAAGACTTAGAGGCACATCCAAAATGTATGGATTTAGAGATAATCTTTTATTCTTTAATGGGAATAAACAAAATTCTTATTCAAGAGATGCATTCATTGTCTTCTTCCATTCATTAGCAATTCTTACCAGTTCTTGTTAAATCAAAAGTATTGAAAGCATAAATAACTCAAAAAGCATTCATGATTATCCTAATTCTTGAAAGAAAAACACACATTGAATTATTATTCAAGAAATCATTCACAATATGAGTAAGGCTTAGAAACATTAAGAATATTAATTAACTATGTAATTCATCTAACTACAACAAATATTAAACTCATCTACAATGAGATCTAATCTAAAACATGTATCAAAGATTACTTGAAAAGAACATAAAGGAAGAGTGTACTAGTTTGGCAAAGGGGGCCCTCCAATGCTTCACTGGTACACTTGAGTTGCCTCAGCTAAGAAGGAGCTTCCAGCAGAATTCACATCATCATTTCATAAACACTATCAAGAAAAAAACATAGAACGGATATCAAGATTGCAAATTCCAAAGTTTCTTCATTCACATCCCAAGGTTGTCATACTAGTTTATGCCTTAGAGTATTTATACAAGAGTTTTGAAACTAATAATGCTAATAAATATCCTAAAGATCATGATCAGATCCATAATATATGCTAGGAAGGTCGAATACCCCCTTTATATCCATAAAATATGAACAAATCCCAAGAAAATCTAAAATTGTCCATGATTTTAGGCTAAAACAGGGTATTTTCTACTGAAGTGGCCAAGTTTGACTAGCGTTGACCAAACACCTGGATGGATCAGATCTCAAAGATTATAGCTCATAATCCATCCTTGTACATCAAGGATCATGACCCAAGTCTCATATTTCTCTCAGCTATCCTGCAAGTACACGAACCTAGGAGCAATTACGGGATTTAGTCAAATCATGTAATTTCTGATAAATTTTCAATTTTAATGCCAAAAATTCGAAAAATCAATTCTTAAGCTAAAAAATGATAAATGTACCTTGCATAAGCTGTTTTATGGAAAATATGGAATGAAATGGAGGCAAAATGGATGGTTTTGGAGGCAAAAGTATAGTTTATAGAGAGAAAAGGAAGCATAAAAATGTACTCAACATCTCCCCCAAGAGGAAGACTTTGCATGTCTTCATGCACAAAAATGTTCTTGAACCTTTGTCAATGATATTCTGCCACCTCTACTTCCCGTAATAATGTCTCCACATTAACCTGAGATGTATGAAGAGCTTTCATTCTTTGATATTTTTCTTTATATGCGTTCTTCTGTTGAAGCCATTTATAGGCTTGTTTGGAGATTAATTTGTTTTTCTTATGAAGTTTCTTATTCTTTTTCTTCAAGGTTTCATTATCCTCCTATGTTTTATGGCTTTGAGTCCTTAACATTTCATTCTCTGTTTTTATGTATCTTTCCAAGACTTCAATTTCCTTGATTTTTCTCTTCATTTTCTTTACTTTCTTGTTTTTCTTATCAAGTTCTGATGTGGACCCACCAACCACTTCTTCTATTTGAGTCTCTTATTTCATATCTTTAATTATTTTTTCCAAATCTTCTCTCATTTTCTCATATGTGGAAGTTTATTGTTCTTCAAAATCATCATTTTCCAATGATTGTGCCTCCAGAGTCTTAATATGTGCATATTGTGTGCTTCATCATCACTTTCTTGTATTTTTCCTTTTTGAACTTGTTGGTGTTTCCTTGATTTTCTTTCATATGTGGTAAAAATCTTGTCTTTTTCCTCAAATTCTCTCTCCCTTTTCACCATGCTTCTTGTTCTTCTCCTCCCCATAGGTGGTTTTGAGCTTGTTTCCTTGGGGTTCTGTATTTATTCCTCATCATCGGTCACAACCAAGATTTGTTCCTCTTTTTCTTCCTCCTTTACTGTTTCAAAAACTTTTCAATGATAAACTGTTGCCAAGTCAAGTTATGCTTCTGTAATTCATATATGATGAACATTTTAATAAAGCCACAATGATATAGACTCTTTTCTGTATTCCTCCCTTGTTTTTGGACGACCTTAGCCATCTTAGAAAGGCTTTGTAGTAGAAAATAGGGCATGTTAATTTCACAGTCACCTTTTAAATGTTGTAGCAGCTTGATGTGATATAGGTAGATGCTGCTAAATCTTCCTTCACAAGTTATAAACTTCTGTATGAGATAGGCTAATTCATCCCAAGGATGAATCAACCAACTCCTTGGGATTCCCTTCTTCCAATTGACTGTTGCCACCCTAGATATGGAAATAAAACATGCCCATGATTTATCTTCAAAATTCTTAGTTTTGAAATATCTTTCTCCTGTTTGAGGAAGTCCAGTGACATGTGCAATTATATCTTCAGAGATTCTAATAGTAAGGTTTCCAACAATAGCCCTTTCCCCATCAAATGAATGAGCAAATTCTAAAGAAAATTCCTCACAAAATCCATCAAATTTCTCAAAGAACGCTATCCACTGTTTTTTCTCAAGAATTTGTATACAATCCTTATGAATTTCTGATGTATCAAGCTTCTCTGGTTCATATCTAGACACCATTCTTTCAATTTTTTAAGAGCAAGACCCTAAAATATTTTCACTGTTTATAAAAATGAGGTATATTTTTGTCAAAAAATTCAACCCTGCAATTTCTTTGACCAAGATTTTTAAACTTGCAGACTCTGTTTGGATTTAATTCTATGAATGGTCTTCAATAAGATTTTTCTATTCAAAAACAAAGAAAATCTCATATTTTTCAAATTTCTAAACTGCTCTCTGTTCTTCAATCATAAAATTTTTGATGCAAGGGAATATCTGGTAATTTGATAAAAATTCTCAGGCTTCTTGTTGAATCCCAGCTCAATTTTCCTTCTTACAATCAGCCTCTACTAGAAATGAGTTGTTTCTGTTCTCAAAATGTACCCCAAGAAGTCGAATTTTACACTTAATTTTAACAATTATTTGAATTCAAACTTACTTTCACTCATCGACTCCAAGTTGAATACTTTCTCTTTCCTTTGCTCACCACGCATCTCCTTCAACTTCCACATTGTCTTCCATAGGGTGAGAATGTTGTATGTTGACAATGAAATTGTCAACATACAATTCGTTATTTATCAGAGATTTTGGGATAGGAAGGCATAGGAGGGAACAATTTGTTAGAGCATAGGGATTCTTTGTTTGGAATGGCGTTGGCATGTTTGAAACAGAGCATGGATTTTGAAATGGAGGTAAGTATACACAAGAGTGCATTGACGGTTTGAGTTTAGGGAGTGTTCAAGTGAGACACATCACATGAAAAGAGTTTAAGTCGTAACACCTTTTAGGAAGGGAGAAAAATCGTTATGGAGGAAACTTAGACAAGGTTTTTTATCATTTTTTTTAAAAATGCATTTGTATAGCAATCATAGCTGAAGGTGTTGTTTTATTTGTACCTTTGTACTTTCCCTCTTCCTTGTAATCATCATAAGAAATGGTTTTTTTCTAAGAAAATGTATTCATTGGACTTATAACTCGCTTAATTCATTTCCTTGAGTGACCATCCCCTTTGTCAAGAATAAAACCTTCTTCTTATGACCCCTTTCTTTAATGTGTATACAAACAACCTTTCATTTATGCAAACAACAATTCATTTTGTGTGTATGCAACTTATATCTTCATAAAACAGAGCGTTTACAGCTCAAAAAAAATGTGTTTGATTTTTTTAAACCTTATCCTTTCCTTATAACTCCCTTGGAGACAAAAATTGGTTCCTTTGAGTACCATTTTTAATGCTTCTGAGGGTATATGAAAATGGAGTGATGAAGAGATGATTTAGGGAAAAGGAAAGATAGGATATTTATCATTGCTTAGCTTATGAAGAATTTTCCAAAATATAAAGCATTAAAAAGGAAAATGTATACTAACTTGTTTGCTCATTGTGTTTGCCTGATTGAAGGTTGTTGGAATGTTGTTGTGAGTCTTTCCTCTTGTATTTTTGTTTCTTAGTATTCTTATCAGGTCCCTCTGCTGAATGAAGTTGATATTTTTCTCAGGTCCCTTTGCTGAATGAAGTTGATATTCTTCTCAGGTCCCTCTGCTGGATGAAGTTGATACTTTTCTTAGGTCCCTCTGCTGAATGAAGTTGATATTCTTCTCAGGTCCCTCTGCTGAATGAAGTTGATATTCTTCTCAGGTCCCTCTACTGAATGAAGGTCCTTTTTGAAATGCATGCTATCATCTGTAGAAGGCTTAAAATGTTTTTAAAGAATTTTAAAAAATGTATTACTTATCCCCTCAGCCTTATTTATTGACTTGTCCTCAAGTCTTGGAGATAAAAATTTATAAAACTTTTGAAGCTGTAGAATGAAACTATAAGGTAATAATGAAAATATTTTTTGAGAATTTTGATTGGCCAATTTTACTTGGTTTTCCAATGAAAATTCGAGTTTATATTGTGCCAGTTTCCTGGATTTTCACAACTAAACTCCCTTTTTCTTTTCTTTTTTTCTTTTTTTTCTTTATATATATATATATATATATATATATATATATATATATATATATATATATATATNCTTTTTCTTTTCTTTTTTTCTTTTTTTTCTTTATATATATATATATATATATATATATATATATATATATATAAGGAGAATGTGAAGGAGACACATGATTTTGTCTGTCCAACACTTCCATCTCATTCTGTTGAGATATTTGTTGTAGAAAGTCTTCCTTGTTTATAGTCTTATTGTAGAGCTTTAGACTATGTCCATTGACTATGAATGAACTTGCCTCATCATATATTATTTGTAGTTTGACTGAGCCATTTTCATATACCTCTGCAATGTCATATGGACCAAGCCAATGAGTTGTAAATTTAGCTTTGAAATCTTTGAATTTTGAATAAAATAACAAAGCCCAGTATCCTACTTTGAATTGTTTCTTCTTGATGTACTTATCATGCCAATGTGCCCTTTGTTGTTGTATCAAAATTTTGTGTTCAACTGTTGCTTGTCTCATCTCATCCAATTTATTTAATTGCATGATCCTCTCTTTTTGTGCTTTGGAAAGATCTATTCCTAAATCAACTGCTAGTTTAAAAGTATGAAGTTGAAATTCTATAGGTAAAAAAACTTTCTTACCATAGACCAACTGATAAGGAGTGAACCCAATACTATTTCTATAGGTGATTCTGTATGCCCAAAATGCTTCTTGAATCTTGTCTGACCAATCTTTTCTATGTGTTTGGATTGTCTTGGTCATGATTGCTTCCAAATTTTTGTTAGTAGATTCCACCTGTCCATTTTCTTGTGGATGATAGGGTGTATATTTCTAATGCTTGATCTGATATTTGCTTGCTAAGTCTTTCACCATATTAGAAGTAAACTGTGCTCCTTGTTCCGTTACAATCTCCCGGGGTACCTCAAATATGAAAAATATTTCTTCAAAGAGGAAGTTGATCACTGACTGTTTTGTGGCTCTCACTAATGCTTTGGCTTCCACCCACTTTGTAACATAATCAATACATACTATGATGTACTGATTCCCTTTTGATGGTGGATTTATTGGACCAATGAAATCAAGAGCCCATTTTTGAAATGACTCAATATGAACTTGTGGTTTGAGGGGCATCTCATCGGTTGGAAGTGGCTTTCCCATCCTTTGGCAGTTATCACAACTTCGGACATATTTCTTGGAATATTTGAATATGGATAGGAAATAATACCCCAAATTGAGTATTTTGTATGTTGTTCTCTTATCTGCAAAAATGACCACCACAAGGTTCATCATGGAAAGATTTTAATATTTCTAAAATATCATCTTGTCTTACACATCTTCTAATTATGAGGTCATATCCTGTATAAAAGAGATCTCCATCAATCCATGTGTATCTAGCACTTTTTTTAATTATCTTTTTCTTTTCTTTGGATGTGAGAGAAGGAGGTAACATCCCTGATGATAAATAGTTGGCTATATAAGCATACCATGGAGTTATAACTGAAATTGAAAATAGGTGCTCATCAAGAAAATTATCTGAGACAGGAACAATTTCACCAAAGGTTTTTAATCGAGATAGGAAATCAACCACTTGATTTTCCTTTCTAGGTCTATTCAAGACTGTGATGTCGAATTCCTGCATCAATAACAACCATCTTGTTATCCTGCCATTAGTAATAGGTTTGTTCATGAGATATTTTATGGAAAAATGATCTGTATGGATAAAGACTTCATAACCAGTGATGTAGTGACGAAATTTATTCACAACATGTACTACTGCCAACATTTCTTTCTCTGTGACTGTGTAATTCAATTCTGCAGGGGTTAAATTTTTGCTAATGAAGTAAATAGCATAAATCATAAGATTTTCCTTTTGACCCAATGATGCCCCTATTTTAGTATCTGATGCATCTGTAGAGATGTGAAATGTCAAAGCCCAAGTAGGCCCTCTTAAGATAGGTGTTGTTGATATCTTGTCTTTGAGATTTTGAAAGGCATCTTGACAATTAGTATTCCAATGAAAATGTATATATTTTGCAAGTAATTTGAATAATGGCAAAGCTATTTTACTAAAATTTTCAATGAATCTTCGATAATAGCCTGCATATCCAAGAAAACTTCTCACATCCTTTTGGCTGATTGGTTCTGGTAGATTTACAATGATTTGTATTTTTTCAGGATCCACTGTAATTTCTGATGATGAAATATGATGACCCAATACTACTCCTTCAGTTAACATGATAAAACATTTTTCATTGTTAAGAGACAAAAAATTTTCTATGCATCTTATTAGGAATTTTTCCAAAATTTTCAAGGATTTATCAAAAGAATCACCATGCACAGAGAAATCATCCATATATACCTCTACACATTCATGTACTAAATCAACAAAAATGGCCAGGACTGCTCTTTGAAAAGTAGCTGGAGCATTACATAAACCAAAAGGTAATACCTTATAAGCATATGTACCTAAAGGGCATGTAAAAGTAGTTTTGTCTTGATCCTCTAATGCTATATTGATTTGGTTATAGCCATTAAATCCATCTAAGAAGGAAAAATATTTTTTCCCAACTAGTGAATCTAAGACTTGATCTATGAATGGTAATGGAAAATGATGTTTAAGTGTTGCTTTGTTCAATTCTCTATAGTCTACAAAAATTCTCCATTTCCCATTTTTCTTAGGTACAACAACTAATGGAGAAACCCATTGAATATCAGAGATAGGGTAGATGAATCCTACCTTTAATCATTTTTGTAATTCTTCTTTGACTACCTCTTTCAATATTGGATTCATTCTTCGTTGTGGTTGTCTGAGAGGTCTTATGTTATCATCTGTGTAGATATGATGAGTGCATGTTTCAATATGAATCCCTTGCATATCAGTATATTCCCAAGAAAATGTTTTATGATATTTTCTTCAATAGTGCAATCAAGTGTTCTTCCTGAGATGGTTCAAATTTTGTGCCAATATTCAAATATTTCCTAGGAATAATTTCAATTATCTTGCTTTGAGTATTTTCCATAGAGATAACTGGAAAAATGTTATTCAATGCTGACTCTAAAGAATGAATTGTGCAATTTTCTTAAAAAGTTTGTCCTAAGATCTCATCTGCAACAATGTATTTTGTGTCTCTTAATTCTTCCGAGATATATGGTTCAGAAATGAAATAGTCTAATAGATCTTCATTATTTTCCTCCATAACATAAAAGGCTTGATTGATACTTAAGATAGGTTGAATTACTTCTTCCTGTTGTTGCTTTGTTTCATCAATCCAAGGTAATTGATCTATTACAGAAGGTTTTTGAGTAGGAGGATAAAGTGTGATCTGTTTCCTTTCAGTTCCATGTGAGATAATGATATTCCTTGTTCTACAATCGATGAAAGCATTAGTTGTGGCCAACCAAGGTCTTCCAAGGATCAATGGATGGCCTCCTAGATTAGATTTTGGTTGAAGGAGTAGGAAATCAACTAGATACTCCCAAGAGTCCAAAAAAACTGTGATATCTTCAAGTATACCTTCAGGAACTACTTTAGATCTATCAACTAATTCTAGGATGGTTGGTCGAAGATTTTGCATATTCAAATATCTCATTGTCTCTAATGTCATCTTATTGATAGTTGCTCCTAAGTCAATTAATGTTTTAGATATTGAAAAATTGTTGATTGTTATTGTTACCATTGGAATTCCCGGGTCAACATATTTTTCGATTGGAATGGTATTTGACATTAGACCTGCTAGATTTCCAATTACATGAATTGTTGGTGGATCTTTCCTTATTTTGTTAATTTTCTTTGAACATAATTCCTTAATTGCTTTTGTATAGATTGGGATATCCTTAATAGCTTGCAATAAACGAATTTTCACACAGACATTTCTTAATTCATCTAAGACATCAAACTCAGGAAGAGAGATTGGTAATTTCTCTTTAACCAACCTTTCTGGAAAAGGAGGTGTTTGGGTATTTAATGTTTTACTCTTCTGGATTTGATTGTCTATTGGTAGTTTTTCTGTGCTAGGAATCTCTTCTTTCTCAATTTGTTCTTCTATGATAACAAGAGAATCCTTTGGTAGAACTTTCCCATACCTTAAGTGGATATTTTGAAGAGGAAGGATTGAGTATGATGGTCCTTCATCAATGTTATACATGGGTTTTTCCACTTTATTATTAGGATTGGAGATTGGTTGGGATGGTAGTTGAGTTGGTCTAGGTGGAGGTTGGTTAGATGAAAGCTGGAGTTGTTTTGGTTGGGTTAGTTGTGGTGCAGGTTGTAATAACTGAGAATATGAATTTTGTGGTTGATTCTGCTAGAATTGTTGATAAGGAAAAGGTTGGTATGGTTGTTGGTATGCCTGCTGATATGGTTGTTGGTATGGTTGTTGGTATGGCTGTTGGTATGGATGATTTCCTTGAGAATACACTCGCCAACCTTGAGGAGGTTGGTTTTGGTTCTGCCGAGGAGGCCAAGTTTTCCAAGGCATGGGTGCATTCCATGAATTTTGAGTAGGATTTTGAAAATTCTGAGGAAATTGTTGAGAGAATTGAGGAGCAAAATTTTGAGACATACATGTGAAACATGGCTGCCAAGGCTTCCTTGATGCTAAGTAATAAAGAAATTCCATTCCTTGTCCTTATTCTATGTGATTAGCTTGCAATTCTTTTAATTTTGGACAATCATCAGTGGCATGGTTATCCGTACACAATCCACAGACCTGAATTTTGTCTAAAGGACAATCTCTCAATGCATGTTTTTTTCTACATTTAGGAAAAAAGATGGATAATACTTGATCTTGTTCCTCTTTCTTCTTTTTAGCTTTCAATGTGTCAATTTGTGAACCAAATGTGTTCATGATATCAATTTTAAATTTCTCAAACAGATTCCCTAATTCTAATTTGGTAACACCATTTGAAATTGATTTAGTTGCCTTTGTCATAGTATCTCTTTATCCTCGTCCTCTTTTAGCTTTTCCCCTCGAGTATTTCTTACATAATTCAACAATTTTTGGGAAAGGTAGGTGAGAAATATCCCCTGCCCCCATTAAATTAAGAGCGTCCAAATTTTCATCTGAAATCCCCTTCAAAAAGATAGTACAGATGGCATCCAAAGGAAGATTAGATTGCTTAGATTTGTGCATATTATAGAGAATTTTTTCTAGATATTCCTCTAAGCTTTCATCTTCACTTTGAGACATTTTAAAGATACCTTCTTTAAAGTCTTTTGACTTGCAATAGGGATGATATTTAGCAAGAAATTTCTTTTTCATGTCATCCCAGTATACTATGGTTGCTTCTCCCAACCCCATGAACCATTTTAATGCATATCCTTTCAAAGTTGCAGGAAATAAATGAAGTTTTTGAGCATCATTGGTATATCCATATGTTCGACAAAAAATGTGAAATTCAAACATGAAAACATCAAGGTCTTCAGTAGACAAAACAAAGAAACTTTGAAGAACAGAGGGAGGAATATTCTTCATTTTTATGTCATCTCCTAAAAGAGTTGGTGTATCAACTATAGGAAATGCAAATGTAGTATGTTCTTCTTCCTCCTCTTCATCATTTCCTCCTCCTTGTGTCTCTTCTCGATGTGATTCTCTATCCTCTCATTCTTTCCTTCCTCTTTCTTCATTTCTTTTCATTTCTAATTTCCTTTCCATTCTCTCCCTTTCTTGTCTATCAATTTCTAACATTGCAAAGAARTTTTCTGTTGTACAGTCAAATATTTYTGTTGGAAAAAGAGGTTGTCCTATTTGTTTCAAAATAGTTTGTTTTTATTTTTGCTTTCCTACACAAGATATTTCTAATTGTGATTGTTTCTTCTTTACCTCATGAGCCAATAGAACTTGTCTTTCTATGAGAGTTAACCTTTGTCCTGAAAGTTGTTTTTCTTCTAATTCTTCCAAAGTGATTTTTCCAATAGTTGATGTCGTAGATTCGTATTTTTCAGTTGTAGATGTTCCTGCTCCTATAGATGGTTGATTAATTTTTGGGGGGTTTTGTTTTAAAAATCTTCCTTTATCATCCCTAAGTTTAGACATAAAGAAACATAACTTAAAATTAATTCTATTCTGTATTTTTTATTTGTTATATATATATATTTTAATCCTATATCTAAATGTGCCTCTCCGGAAATGTTACCAAAATGTTAGGTTCCAATCTACTGATGTAAATTAGAGTGAAAATGATTGTCAATCCGGTGTTTGTAAGACTTAGAGGCACATCCAAAATGTAGGGATCTAGAGATAATCTTTTATTCTTTAATGGGAATAAAAAAAAAACCTATTCTAAGAGATGAATATGGAAGAGATGCTAAGCTTCTGTTCAAAAGTCCTATTCATATATCTCATGACAGTAATCAGAAAATGTTTTCCTAAAAAGTATTAGCAGTAAGCATTCAAAAGATATTCAAACTAGTTCTAAGGATTATCAATGCTAGAAAGTCAAAATTCTTATTCAAGAGATGCATTCATTTTCTTCTTCCATTCATTAGCAATTCTTACCAGTTCATGTTAAATCAAAAGTATTGAAAGCATAAATAACTCAAAAAGCATTCATGATTATCCTAATGCTTGAAAGAAAAACACACATTGAATTCTTATTCAAGAAATCATTCACAATATGAGTAAGGCTTAGAAACATTAATCATATTACTTAACTATGGAATTCATCTAACTACAAAAAATATTAAACTCATCTACAACAAGATCTAATCTAAAACATGTATCAAAGATTACTTGAAAAGAACATAAAGGAAGAGTGTACTAGTTTGGCAAAGGGGGCCCTCCAATGCTTCACTTGTACACTTGAGTTGTCTGAGCTAAGAAGGAGATTCCAGCAGCATTCACATCATCATTTCATAAACATTATCAAGAAAAAAACACATAACTAATATCAAGATTGCAAATTTCAATGTTTCTTCATTCACATCCCAAGGTTGTCATACTAGTTTATGCCTTCGAGTATTTATACAAGAGTTTTGAAACTAATAATGCTAATAAATATCCTAAATATCATGATCAGATCCATAATATATGCTAGGAAGGTTGAATAACCCCTTTAGATCCATCAAATATGAACAAATCCCAAGAAAATCTAAAATTGTCCACGATTTTAGGCTAAAACATGGTATTTTCTGTTGAAGTGGCCTTGTTTGACCAACGTTGACCAGACACCTGGAGGGCTCAGATCTCGAAGATGATAGCTTATCATCCATCCTTGTACATCAAGGATCATGACGCAAGTCTTAGATTTTTCCCAACTATCCTGGAAGTACACAAACCTAGGAGCAATTACGGGATTTAGTCAAATCCTGTCATTTCTAATAAATTTTCAATTTTAATGCCAAAAATTTGAAAACTCAATTCTTAAGCTAAAGAATGATAAATGTACCTTGCATAAGCTATTTTATGGAAAATATGGAATGCAATGGAGGAAAAATGGATGGTTTTGGAGGCAAAAGTATAGTTTATAGAGCAAAAAGGAAGCATAAAAATGTACTCAACAGGGACCATAGAGCAACCTAACATGGCTATCGTGGGAGATTACTTGGATGAGCAAACTAGTCAAGATATACAAAGATTGTTGTTGGAATATGAGGATCTGTTCCCAAAGACATTTTCAGAGTTAAAAGGAATCAAAAAAGTTATAAGAGAAATGAAAATTGAATTAAAACGAGGATCAAAGTCTGTGAGGCATAGACCCTATCTCCTTAACCCTCAAGTGAAAGAGAAGGTCAAGAGGGAGATAGACAAGATGCTTGAAGCTGGACTTATTTTTGCAGTGGAAGAAGCATAATGGGTCAACCTAATAGTCATCCAGAGCAAGAAAGGTACATAGGATATTAGGGTATGTGTACACTATAGAATCCTTAACTTTGCCTATGTGCATGACCCTTTTCCAACACCTTTTACTAATTAGGTGCTAGAACATCTTGTGGGAAAATAGTCTTACTCATTTACAGATGGATTTTCAGGGTATCACCAAGAAAGGATTGTTGAAGGGGACAAAAAGAAGACCACATTCATAACATAAAGGGGGTCATTTGCCTACAATGTAATGCCATTCGTCCTAAAGAACGCCCCTGCAGTTTTCTGAAGGATTGTAATAACAACTTTCCGAGAATTTATTCACAATTTTATAGAATTTTAAATGGATTATTGGACGGGATATAGCCTTCTCAAGGAACATGTAGCGCTACTATGTTTGATGTTTGACAGATGTAGGGAATTGAAGATATCGTTGAACCTCAAAAAGTGTATCTTCTATGTGCCACATGGAAATTTTCTAGGCCACATAGTATGTCGAGAGGGAGTACTAGTAGAACCAACCAAATTTGTGTTCATTTTGAGCATTCCCTCACCTGGGAGTTCTAAGAAGTTGATGGGACACATAGGGTACTATCTCATGTTCATCAGAAGATATGAAAATATTACTACACTACTGGAAAATATACTAAAGAAGGTCGAAGTATTCGAGTGGACCCCTGAATGTGATAAAGCGTTGGAGACCTTAAAGGAGAATCTCATCACATCACCTATTTTGATATTTCCAAATTGGGAAAATGAATTTCACGTCCACGTAGATGCTTCAGGTATTTCCTTAGGATCTATCTTAACGCAACCAGGAGATGGAGCCATGGATCATCCTATATATTTTTTGAGTAGGAAGTTATCACAAGCTCAGAGAAACTACACAATGATAGAAAGGGAGGGTTTACCTTTGATATATGCTTTGTAAAAATTTAGACATCATTTGTTAGGTTCTCATTTTAAGTTCTTTACTCATCATTCTACATTAAAATATCTAGTTAACAAACCTGTGTTGGAAGGGGGAATTTGTAGAGGGTTTCTACTGTTTCAGGAATTTTATTTTGAATTGATCATTAATCTTGGAAGATGCAACGTAGGGCCCAATCACCTGTCTAGATTAGAGTGAGAGGAATGTGGAGGTGCACTCGATGATCAACTCCTAGTCCATACCAGAATACTTGGAAGACATAGTAGTATTCTTAAGCATGGGAGCCTACCCAGAAACATATTCCGCAACCCAAAAACATCGTATGGTGGTTAGAGAAGTGGACTATCAGTTGATTGCAGGGACATTGTATAAATTGGTAATAGATCTTATCCTCAAGTGATGTGTCTTGGATCATGAAAGATAGGATATATTGTGGGAGTGCCACAATGGATTTGCAAGAGGTCATGTGGGAGGAAAGGCTACTACGCATAAATTTCTTCAAGATGGACTATGGTGGGCCATGCTCTTCAAGGATGCAAAGGAATATGCTAGATCATGTGATGTTTGTCAAATATTGAGTGAACAATCATGGAAAGATGAATTACCACTTCAACCAGTTCAAGATTTACAAGAATTTGAGAAGTGGGCGGTTGACTTTATTGGGCTGATCAACCCCATAGCTAAGAACTCAAAGGATAGGTACATTATTTCCACAACTGAATACCTTACACGTTGGGCTGAGGCAACAACTATTCAGGATCATTCGATCGACACTACTGCTAGGTTCATTTTTTTAATTATTATCACTCGATTTGGATTTCCTAGGATCTTGACCAGTGATTAGGGACCTCATTTTATCAGTAGTACCATAGAAAATATTACAACAGAGTTCTTGATCCAGCGTCATAAAAGAAGTCCCTACCACCCGCAAGAAAATGGAACAATAGAAACGTTCAACAAGATTTTGGAGAGAGGGTTAACGAAGGTTTGTTGTGAAAATAGGGAATATTGGGATGTCAAAATTCCAGTAGTACTATGGGCTTATAGGAAAACCACAAAGAAACTCCACAAGTACACTCCATGTCATCTTCTTTATGGGAAAGAGGTTGTGGTGCCTAAAAAATTCATTACTCCAAGTTTGTACATTCACAAATCACACACATGTCGGAGGATTAATCAGTTGCACAGAGACTCATGGAGTTACAAGAACTTGAAGAGACCAGGTTTTTAGCAGATTTCCATCAGTCAATTGAGAAGGAAAGGTAAAAATATTTGCATGAAAAACATATTAAGAATAAAGTATTTTCCCCAGGAGACAAGGTCCTACTCTATTATAGTTGGTACCAGAAGCATCCAGGCAAGTTGTGTATGTAATGGTTGGGACCATTTATAGTTGCGGAGGTCTGACCTTTTGGAGAAATCAGACTTGCACAACTGGATGGTATGTTGCATCTAGGATGGATGAATGGTGCTTGCCTAAAACCCTATATGTCTCAGAACTGAGCTAAAGGACTATTTCTCTAGTCCAAAGGAGCATGTATAGTAGTTAGATTTGAGTTTTCTACAATTTCTGTAAATTCAATTAATAAAGGCGATGTGTGCAGTGTTGCGACAAAACATGTAGATTCATTTTGTTTGGTTTCAATCCCATTTCTTCACCCCTGTGAGTGTCACCCGATGCAATGAGTGCTAAGTGGACTATCCAAATCATCAGAATTATTGGTCAGTTGTGACTAATACTAATAGATATGGGTCATAGATTAATGACTTACAATATGGAGTTAATCCTGAAAAGTGATATCTCTTATGTTGCACTACGGAAGCCCCTCTATGCTTAAATAATAAGAGTGAAGGGAGATCTAATTCGATAGTTCATAAGGCACAATACTTGCTAAGGTTTTGCAAATGGGGTAGAAATCTAAGTGGGCTTGATTGTGGGGAAAACTCCACAGTTAAGC
>ML796875.1:332161-344292 GCA_009831015.1 Picea engelmannii
AAAATAACATGGCTTAGATAATATATCATATCATTGGAAATAATAAAGTGTAACTCTTGGAGGAAGGTGGGAGGAATAAAATCATGCCAAGTCAATCTCTGAGGAAAGTGCTCAATCCACTTCAGGAGGGGATCGTGAAAAGTCAAAGGTTTGGAGCACTAACTCAAAAGGTATGCAAACTGGCTACCTAGGACATCCTCACATTATGAAGTCAAGGGAGGGATTGACATGGATCTAGCAGATGATTGGAAAACTCTTAAGGGAAAGCTAAGAAATTGAGATGATAGACATACTCTTGAAGTACACAACCAACCCTCAGACTCTAGAGTTTTCCTTAGATGAAACTCAATACAAAAGATATAATTCCCAACTACACCTTTAATGATATGGCAAGGTAAAGTAATAAGAGGTGGTTGGAGAAAGATGTCATGACAATACTTCTTTAGGAAAACGATGTTCTCACTCCTATCAAAACCTGAGAACAACGATGGTTGATAATAATCTTCATAGAATAAATCCAATTTCTCGGAGGAGTACTCATCAAAACCCTCAAGGTAAGACCAAAAATCATCAGGAAAACATGGTACTATGTCAACCTTGGGTGTTTTGGGAGCATCGGTAAATATATCATCCCCTTGTTTCAAAAAATCAAAATTAATCTGTCGTGATAACTGTGAAGGCAACAGTTGGGAATGATTCTCAATGTCATAAATGGGGTCTATATCAAAACCAACTATATCCCATTTACATCTTCCAACATGTATGAACTCATCAATATCAACTATGTCAGTGTCAGTATCATAACATGGAGGATTCAAAACATTCAAAGGCTCATGCATCTCCTCCTCTTTTCCCAAATCATATAGTAAAAAATCATCAAAATCTTGGAGAGGAGGGTAACTTACTTTTTCTTCTTGTGCAGGAGGTCTGAGGAATTAGGTGTCTTGAACATGTGTCATTGTTTCATCCTCTTCCACTTCATATTCAATTGTACAATAAGGAAGATATACTTCTTTCGAGGAATCCATTCCTCCTTCAATCTCTGAATCATGGAACAAGGTATCATTGAAATACTAAAAAGGAAAGAAACTAACCTCATCATTTTGTAGTTGTGCAAGTGGAAAAGGCTCATGGATGGCTTCATCAGAGGGAGGAGAATAGGTTGATATTTCATCATTTTTCTCATATTTAATCTCCTCAACTGTGTCTTCAGTAGTCCTATTTTGATCTATGGTTTGTTTCCCTTCTTCTTGAAAATCAACAATGAAGTTCTCAAGGGAAACCAAGCTTTCCCTACTAAGAGTAGCTAAGGTAAAGATGAATCTTATATCAGATAAGGAGATGTTTTTCTCAATTCTTGTAGTCATGTCATGAGCTTCATAGAGTTTCCTTGGGGCCCTTTTACTGAGGGGAAAACCCAGATGCACCAAAAGTGAATGGATATAAAGATGGATAATGTACTTGTATTCTGGACGATGGCCTTTGGGAATTTGATATAGTGCATGCTCAAATCTATTTCGGAAGTCCTAGAGAGTATTATTCTTAGTTTGATTTATATCTTCGAGTTATTTTTTTAAAATTGAGATGTCTTCTAACCGAATACCCCATGTTTTGAGAAATGTTTCTTCAAATTGTTCCATAGTTATGATGCTAGCATCAGGGAGATTGTCATACCATTTTCTAGCATTCCTGTGAAAAGTGGTGGAGAAAAGTTTCATCACAACATCTTCGGCATCATCACTGACAGGATGGAGTCCTAAGTAAGAATAAAAATCATCCATTTGATGGTCACCTCTTTCCTCATCACCACCAGTGAATCTAGCGAGCCACTTTTCGTATTTTGGGGGAGATTGTCGAGGGTATCTCAGGATTTTACTCATGTCTAAAGGCTTGTAGTTTCCTAGATCCCATTGAGAATTCATAGTTTGCTTCATCATTAGTGGAGTCACCAGGTAAGCTTTGTAATATAAAGGCTCTTAAGGAAAGGCTTACCGAAAAAGTGTCGTCTTGAGGAGAATTGACTCAGTGTTCCCCAAAAACGGTGCCAAAATGTTATCGCACAGTTTGTAGTTAAGGTAAAAGATAGATGAAAGAGAGGAAAACTAGTGAAACTGAGACTATCCCACCACTGTCACCTCAATGGGATATCTTTTTCTGTTTGGGGAGGTAAGGCCCAGGGGAGACATCCCCGGTGACCTGGGGTTTTGAGAAGGAAAACGTTTTAATGGCTAAGTATAATATTCCCCCCTCACAAGTCACCACTGATCAAGAATTCTAGCTTAATAGCCAATAAAGATAAAAGATAATTGAAAATAGTAACCAAAAGTGTACCTACCCGGGACAAAGAAACAAAGAAACTGTACATGTGCAAAATCACTTGCTGGTTAGTACTTCATATGATCAATGACTTTTTGATAATAAGAAATTGAGCAATAATATTGATGAAGTAAATCAATGTTAAAACAATAACAAATGATTACACAATATCACTTCACAATACATGCTAATGGAAATTAATGTAACAATATCAGTACTTTAGAAACAATGCCTTTAGCCAAACATTCAAATGTTTTAAAGATAAAATAATTTTTTCATACAGATGTTTCTAGCATAAAAAAATGATAAAAATAATAGGGTTATTGATTGTTAGTACAGGCTAGGGTTAGAAGGATTAGTAGTTATTTAAATTATTTGGTTTCTTTGTGACCAAGATACTCAAATAGTGTAGGTCTAAGATCAATGCTTTAGGGAAAATGGAGTAAAAAAGGGATACAAATTTTGAAGGACCATGATGATAGTGATAAAACTAAATACAAGAGGGTTGGATGTTAAAGTGTTGCTAAAGAAAGGCCTCAACAATGAAACCCTAGGGGAGAAAGGCTCACTAAGGTGTAGAAACCCTAGGCATTAGTGTTTTCTTCTCCTTCTTTAACTCAATGGAAAGATAAAAATTGGCTATCTTGAGTAATAGATGCAATGGCTAAGGACAAGAGAGTTTAATGATGAAGTGTTGCTATGGGAAGGCTTCATCAATCAAACCCTAAGGAAAACGACTCACTATAGTATATAAACCCTAGGCCTTAGTGAATTTTCTCCTTCCTTAGCTCAATAACAAGATGAAAAAATAGCTAGGCCAGCAGAATATGGATAGAGTGTTTCTATGGCAAGGCTCTATCTTACTTGAAAAAATTAAATGGCTCTTAATATTAATAGGTAGATGAGACAAGGACCTTAGCATCTTCTTTTCACCTATGGTTTAATTTAGGAAATTATAATAACAAATGAAACTAAACAATACTATAGCCATTCAATAAAGAAGTGTGGTAGAAATTCACTTACATAAACCAAGAAATCATGTAGCAAAACCCTAGTTGTAAACCTTCCACCAAGATAAATGGAAAAAATACCAAAAAAAGTATTCCTTCAACAAGTGCGCCTCAAAATTTAAGCAAAAACCCTAGAATAGGGAACAAATTTCAGACCTCAGTAATGTGTGAGTGAGAGATGATGAAAAAATGAGAGTGAAAACCCTCAATATATACCATACCAATGAACTTAATTACAATTTAGGTCATCAAAAGTTCGACAAGGAAAAAATACACAATAATATTGTATTACATTAAAATGTCATAAATTAAACCGTAATCAATAAAAATTAAGATGTCATGTTCCTTATAGGGTGACGTTATCCCTTTCTAGGGAAACTGTATCCTCCCACAGAAAAAACATTAGCCCTCCTTGGGCTTCTCCAATCTTCCACATGTGTCAAACTGCCATGACTGTCTCCCAAAATGTCTATAAATATAGATGATGTCATGAGCCTCCTAGGTGACGTCCTGGGCTTTCCAAGGCCAACGTTCCAATGAAGAGGGCACAACCCCCCTAGGTAAGGTTCTGCCAGGGTGACTCTGTGGAACTTCCTCCTCTTCTCCAGTGCAGACCCCTTTGTCCAATCTCTGTTCTCTGTTGGACTCTCAACATCCATCTGGTGGGCTCTTCAGCCCCATGGAGGTATGAACTAATCATCTCCCCATGTGTACCTGTCCAATGTGGTGCCTGTCCATTGGGTATGATTCTTCACATCAACATATATGCCCTCCATGGGCTCATAAGTCACAATGATCATAGAAATTTCAATCACATCTAATCATCAATATTATTAAACATGTGCATAAAACCCATTTTACCATTCAAGTGATCCAAGACATTATACAAATATGCTATGCAATTTTGGGGGAAGTGACAGGGCATCCTATTTGGCTTGTGTCCATTGAAAAAGGGATGTTCCTGGAAGAGATTAAATCAAAGTCATGTAATATGGGTGAGGTGGATAAGGGATGTCCTAACACGGGGTGTAGTGAAAGCATGGAAATGTAGGGCTTACCTGTGGGTGCCTTTGTAGAAGGCGGGTTGCACCTGTCATGGATGAAAATGTTTCCAAGATGATTATTGGTTTCTCGGGGATCCTTGGGCGAATCATCTCGAGGTTTTATTTTTAGGATTTTATATTTTTCCAGATTGGTTTTACCTTTTGGGCCTTTAGCCCCTTCTTCCCACAATTCAAGGTTGAACCCTTAAATAATTGGCCAACCCAATGCCCAGACCAATGTAATGGGATGGATGAGCGGGAAGTAAGATGGAAAGTGGTAAGTATGAAAGGAGTGGACAATGAATTTTCAGAAATCCGCCCAGTGGAAACTCAAAACCTATGGGCACATGCTTACTAGGGTATCTTGTTGTTCCCCCGAGACATGGTGAAGTGGATAAGTATAATATCCAAGCATTTGCTAGAAAAAAAAGGAATTAAATTCACATATTCAAAAGTTTTGAGGATCAAAGTGACACATACCATGATACCTAGACTCATTAACTTATGGAGCAAGAACCATCTCTTATACATGACCAAGCCTAAGGTGATGTATGTTGTTGCTGCTGACAATGTGGAGGTGATGAAAGGAAGAAAAGATGGGCCCTCTAGGGCCATGCTCAAGTCAATCTAGCTCTTGGTACTCCATGTCTAGGACCTGTGGGTCTCGAGACATAATCTCCTAGTTATCCCTAAAAGTGGGGATAACATGTACCTTTTTTACAACATAAGGACACTCGAAGAACATCGATTGATGAATTGGAGCAGAGGCTCCAATAGGTCGAACGGTTTGTAGATTTCAGAAGGGAGGAAGCACTCCTTGTAGAAGCATGCAACAAATGAGAAAAACACACAAAGATCCAGGTCGATAACTGATTGGAAAGAGTTTAGGAAAGGCTTGTTGAGGCTTGGCCGAAAATTTGGAAGGTCGCACCCCAACTGCTAGAAGCCAATGATGCAAGGGAGCCAGAGCATCCAATTGAATTGTTCCAAGGAGCATGGTCACAATTGGCCATTCACACCTAGCATATAGAAGTGTAGTTGTGGCAGACTGAACATGATGGAGAGAAGAAACCCTAAAAGTTGTAGGAGCAGATGGAGAAGATAGTTCTAGAAGGAAACAATGCTCGATCAGCACTACGCAAGCTCACAGTTGAGTGCACAACAATTTTCAGAGAGGTCAACGATTGGATGGGAATCATCGCTAGGCGCAACCATATTTTGGATGATGTGCGCAATAGAATCTAGATGTTGAATGAGGAAGTTTAGGCTACGATGGATTTGCTGGAGAAAAAACATAAGTTTGATCAGATTCAACAAGCGGACAATGATTTGAACGCTCTATTTGAGTCACAATCGATAGCTAAGAAGGAGATGCACAACTTTCAAGCTTTCATTTAGAAAATTTATATGAAAATACATTAGGTCGATGCAACAACATACTCTGAATGGAACTCTTTAGTTGCATCCAAGACAAAGGAATGTATCACAGATGTGACCCAACAGTTTGCTGCTGAGGCCTCACTCCTTGCCAGGAAATGGAAAGATAAAGTTGGAAGCTTTCAAGAAGTTAAGAAGTGAGAGTTGGAGTTAGTCCTAGAGTTGGGCCCTTCGTTTGAAGAGGCAGAGGAAGAGAATGTGCAAGAAACAAGTCACTCGGCGGTTTAACCCTCTGGACCCTTTGTACTTTTCTAATTTGAAGGTTTTCATGTTTGGACGTAATGGGGACAAGCCTCCTAAAGTCCCGAAGCCTAAAATGTATCTCGTCTATTATATGTGAGGCCATGTGTCAAAAGATTGAGTGTGTTCCAAAAATCCTGGAGAAAGGAAGCATATAGATGGGAAGTTGCAAGCCTCTCGAAGTCCCAAAGGGATGACATCATCATAGTTTTCCATTTCATAGGACACACATCAACAAATCCCTTAGCCTAGAGGATTGCGAAAGTGGAGCATTGGGGCGAGAGGTTGTCGAAGCCCCAGAGTAGATCCTCACCGTTGAAGCAGGAGGACACGTGTCATTAGATCCTGGAGTCCAGAAGGTTGGCACTTCAAGAGGTCATAGGCACATAGAGTGGGAATACTTGGAGGCCCGCAGGTCGAATCTCATCCAAGACATAAAAAGGAGTGGACACATGGCGTCATATTGTGAATTCCAGAGACTTAACACTCTAGGGGAAAAGATGAGAAAGAGTCTGTGGGGGTAGAAAATCACTGAAGCTCTAAAGAACAGAGAATATATCATCTGACTGTTGCAAGGGACACATGGCGAGAGATCTAACACTCTGAAGGATAGACACTCTGAGAGATTTTTCTATGAGGCGCTTCAAAATTTGCCAAATCCCAGAGTGTCGAAGTATTGTGGGTCGTTGATCAGAGGCAAGACAGGTGGCAGCAGATCCTTAGGTCCTACACACCGAAGAAAATTGGGTGCAACATCGTTGAGGAATCACGAAGCCCAGAAGGTCGACGTCAATCCTAGACGTCCTTTAGAGGAGGATGCGTGGAAAAATATCCAAAGATTGGGGACATGAAACTTCAAAAAATATTTGTCGTCATTTATATAGTGAGGAAAAAGTCTCGTAGTCCCAAAAAGAATCCTGGTCATCAATCAGGAAGGGGACACTCGAAGGACGACAAAGTCTTTTGGAGTTTTGACATTGGGATATATGAAGGGTTGTGTGTGTTGGGTGTAGTATAAAATCACTGAAGCTCGAAGATAACAGATCAAAATTATCCATCCATCGTTGCTTGAGAGTCGTCGATCTAATACTGGGAAGAAACTGTCTTTTCAAAAATCTGGGTGATTTGTGAAAATGTGTTGTGGAGGAAAGATTGATGAAGCCCGAAGTGTGGTAGTGTAATAACAATCATTAATCTGGCGGTGGAGTGACAGACATCTGATCTTCCTTTTTTGGCAATCGCCACTTTGCAAATGTTGTGCGTGTTGGATGCAACAGAAAATGCTGAAGCCCAAAGCATCGAAATAACACCTAGTCATATTCCTTAGTCGCGTGAGGTGTTGGCCAGAGAAAAGGGGCTAGGGCCAAATAATGATTTTTTTTTTAAATGGAAAGGGGCGTAGAGGGACAACGCCAACATGTTTTTAACATGGTTCTACACCATGGAAATTAAGGATCTATGTATAAGATTTGGTGGGGGCTCAAAAGGGCCCGATGAGCTGATCCAACTCCCAATTATGAATGATCCTAGACTAGGGGGTTGAGCGGACCCTGGGAGTCGGAGGGGGTCTACATTAATTGACAAGGTGTACATTGACTTGGTTGGTTCAAATTTAATTCCAAGATGAAAAACCTAGTGGTTCTTTTTGCAAATTTATAAAAACCTCCATTTTTGTGAATACCCCTATATATCTCTGTCTTTGAAGTTATTTTTTTATAAGCTAAACAATTCACTTGTTGAAAAAATTATAGACATAGATTCAGTTAGCTATGTCAATTTCAAATATATATATATATATATATATATATATTATTGTATATTATTTTTCATCTATTTTTGTCTTCACATATATCAAAATTCTAGAATACATACATTTCTTATTTATGCTATATATTTTTTTTCAGCCTAATCATTTCTCAAATGAGTTATATGTGGCACTAGAGAACACAGATACATACCATCTAAAAAAAAAATTGATCATGTTAAGACTTTGATAATTTAAAAGAAAATATAAAATTAAGATTAAAATTTCCAAAAAATAGAAAAAATCAAATTTGACCTGGTTTTTCACAATGTCTATGAATAAAAGTTTCTATATTGAGAAAGTTAATTCAATTTCCTACATTTTATCTTCTTACACCATATTCAAATTCACTGTAAAAGTACTTTGAACAATCCCTCCAAGTTAAAAAATTATGAATTTTATTCTTATTTAGTAAGGTGGTAACTCAAATTCGTTTCCTTACACTATGTTATAGTGATACTATCTCATTATGTAATGTGAACATTTATTATGTGATACTATCTCACTATGTGATGTGAATATTTATTATGTGATACAACAATATCATTATTTCTTATCATTAACAACAAGGTTAGGGATTATTCACCACTATGAATATAATTTTTTTGTTTTTAGATTTTGTTTTTTTTTAAGTTTTTGGATTTTGTTTTGTAATTATGTTATAGTAATACTATAACAACATTTATTATGTGATACTATCTCATTATGTGATGTGAACATTTATTATGTGATACAACGATATCATTATTTCTTATCATTAACAGCAAGGTTAGGGATTATTCACCACTATTAATATATTTTTTAAGTTTTTGGATTTTGTTTTGTCATTGCATTATAGTGCTATTCTATTGCACTTGATTTGTATTCAAATAGAAGAAGAAAAAAAAAGAGTTTTTCAATTTGATAATGGTAAGAATTTTTATTTTTTTTAAATATTTAGGTCTGGATATTGTGGTGGTGACAAATAGAAAATTGATTAACAACCAAACAATATTTTAATGAACAGTGTTGAAAAAATACATTTGAATGGCGATTCTTATGTGCTAGTAACTACTACTGAAATCCTCTGCGGCATAGGGGACAGTTGTTTCCCAATCCCATCCATGGCGAAATGCAAATTTGGTGGTATATATGACCGCAATGGAGTCGACCCGCCTCCTCTCCTAATACAAAATCGTAACGGCAAATTGGGCAGGATGAAGTAACGCTATTGTTGTCACTGATATGGTCGCCTGAAATAGGAATGGGTATGATTTCGCGAGGAATTAATGGCAGGGCAGCCATAGCTTCCTGTGCCTGAGGAATTAATGGCGGGGCAGCCATCGCTTCCTGTGCCTGAGGCATTAATGGCGGGGCAGCCATAGCTTCCTGTGCCTGAGGAATTAATGGTGGGGGAGGTATAGTTTCAAACATGCATGTGTTATGGACTCTGCCGCCGTTTGGATATTCACGTGCCACTTGACCTAATAGAAATTCCTCTTGGCAAATTGTGCAAATATCATTATTGGGATGCCCCTCTTGAATGGTTATGCGAGGCAGCAGCAATACCGGGAGGGCGAACATCTGTAACCAAATGAATGATGGGAATATATCAGGACGATATTCTTCTTGTTCTCCCAGTTCTATTATTCTCTGTTCTAACTCGACATGCATCTGCTCGGGTGCTTCATGAGGAAAACGTTGCCATCGTTCGATAAATTGTCTTAACCTCTCCTCTATCTCCTCAGCTAGAACTGTGGCTTGTCTTATAGTCTCATATATCGTTCGAGTTTCGTCATCTCTAAATTCGTTTTCTTCAAGTTCTACAAATCCTATTATAATCTCTTCGTTGTCTTCGTTTACTTCAAGTTCTACAAATCCTCTCATAATCTCTTCGTTTTCTCCAATTTCCGCAAATCCTCTTATAATCTCTTCTTTTTCTGCAAGTTCTACAGATCCTCTTATAATCTCTTGCACCTCAGCTAATAATTCTGTAAATTCCCTTTCTTCTCCTCCTCGTTGTCCTTCTTCCATTTCCATAGTTCCAAAGAATGACGACTTACTGTACTGAAACTGTAATGACAATTAAAATCAAAATTGATGCCAAAAGAACGCGAATGACTTTGTTTTTATACCAAGTGGAGAATGCCTTTGCTTTTATACCAATTATATAGATGTGTCGGTGCCAGCCGTTGTTTCACTCTACTCCCTTCAATTTATTAATAATAAATAAATGTATATCTTATAAATTAATTGTATGATTAAGGTGGTTGTATTCCCACCCACTCCACTCACTTCAATTTATTAATAATAAATAAATGTGCATCTTATAATTATAAATTAATTGTATGATTAAGGTGGTGGTGTACACGTTAATAAATTTTTAAATGTATAGCTTTTCATGGTTAGTTATAATGTGTTTAAACATTCTAGAAGTAAATTGTGTAGATGTTTATAGATGTTTCAAAAATACCTACACAAGTTACTTACAGAAAGTTCAAACACAATAATATTAGATTTCAATATGGATAAAAAAACACTAATTTATTTTGAATCTTCAATTGTTTATTGTTAATCATAATTATTATTAAATATTTTATTATTTATTTTATTTATGTATACTAGAAGAACGATGTTTTATATTTAAGTCTAAAAACTTACATTAATTAATTATTTTTTATTTTAAAATTTTAATTTGATGGCTAACAATTGAAGATGTTGGTATATTTTTAGTAGTTCTCCAAAATCAATGAATGCTATTTACTCTTCATAACTTCCTTGTATTTTAAAATGCATCTGTTAACCTGTTTACTTTTTAACATTTACCTAATCATATTAAGAAATTACTGTATCACCATCTCATTGCCACGTTTAAATGATTAACCTTTGATATTACCACGTTTAAATTATTAGCCATGAATTTTTTACTATCGGTGCGTTTCAGTTGTCCATGTGTTTCTGCCCATTTTCTACTACAGATTTCCTTAGCTGTCCGCGGGTTTCATATTGCTTGAGTGTTTCATTCCAAGGGCATAGCCTAATGGTCTTGTATTGTTATTCATATTACAGGTGCTCATACAATTGATCAAGCACGATGTCTCTTATTCAGAGCTCGCATCTACACCGAATCCAGCATTAACGCCGCCTTTGCTACATCTGTGAAGGCAAAGTGCCCAAGCGCTGGTGGTGACAACAACCTCTCTCCCTTAGATGTGGCTACACTTGGAAATAATGGAGATGTTAACTAGTTGATTAGCTTCAGTAATAAGCGCGTGTTGTAAGCGCCAGTTAGCTTAGTTAAGAGTCAGTTCTCTGGTTGTCTTTTGGTTTGCATGTAGCCGACTCGGGAGAGTCTTTTCCTATATAAGGATGTAATCTGTCTTCGTTTAATATCTAGAAGTGAGCGTAGCCTCACCGTGTTTGTTTGCCCCGCATATTTTATCTTGGTATCAGAGCCACGAGGAAAAGGTGCGGAGCCGTGAGGAGAAGGTGCGGAAATTGGAGAGGTTCGCAGGTCTCTCCTCTGGTAGGGTGCGGGGACATACTACTCAGCCCTTCCGCACGGAGAAAAGTGAAAAATTCCCGCAGGAGGAATTAGCGTGAGGTGCGGACAAACGAGAAATTCCCGCAGGCGGCATAATACGTGAGGTGCGGACAATCGAAATATTCCCGCAGTCGGGCCACTTGGGAGGTGCGAACTCGCCGCAGTCCAATACAGCGTGAGGTGCGGACTCATTCAATTCCCGCGTGGGCATCTCAGCGTGAGAGTTTTTTCATTGTTTGATTAGAATAAGGTTATATGCGTGAATTTAATTCATGCGTGGAGGAGAATTATCTTTTTGAAAAGCCGTGAGTGGTAGTTTGAAGCCTGATTTAAGTGGAAGAGCCTAAGAATTTAAAAAAAATCGTGGGAGTTTCTTATTAAGTGGATAAGTTTCTTTTTATTACATGGATTTTGTTTTTTTTCTTACGCGTGAGGTGGAGATATAAAAGTGGATGGTTATTCACTTTTAATTATTCTTATTAAAGTGGATAAAAGTGCATGCATGTGTATTGAAACAAAAAGGGGAGGTTTATTGGATTATTAAAAAGGTTTGAAGTTTATTAAAAGTTTTTTTTAAGGGGGGAGTTATAAGGTTTTAAAAAAAAAGTGGAGACTTTTGGATATTAAATTGCATGCATGTATAGATTGACAACAGAGATAGATTGATTCGGATCGGTGGTATCCGAAGGCAGAGCGACAAAACGTTGCACATTCTTGGTGATTTTTTTTTGTGCAGAGATTACATTGCAGCGATGGCG